>FIZT01027540.1:0-39427 GCA_900065295.1 Paracoccus marginatus | reverse complement strand
TTTTTTTCACCCCCCCCCCCCCCCCGCCCCAAAAAACTCAATTGCTTCCAAAAAATCTAATACCTCGTGAAAACGAGTAGAATTTTGCAATACAACAAAATGAAACTTTTTACTCTTGATAATGACTAGCGAAAATCGGATCATAACAAAAGTATTAATTTCAAACAGTATTTCGGATCCTTTAACAGATAATTGGAATTGGAAACTTTCATCAATTACGACGAAATAATATTACCTCAAAAATTTTGAAAATAAGGGTAGATCTAGGTACGTGTAAAAATAGGGACCAGCCTAAGTCCAAAGAATCATTTCATTTACACACGAAAAACTTTCAACGTCACTATCGACGAATTGAAATCTCTTTTTAAGATGAAAAAAAAAAGAAGTACAAGATAGGAAAAAAAAAAACAGAAACGAAAAAAAACTGCGAACGAGTAAGTAATCGTGATAAGACGGTATGAGTGAATAATCTTGAAATTTACCAAACCTGTATTATGTAGTATAGGTACCTAAGTAATTTGTCTAGTCTGGATTTCTTTACCGGATGAAATTTACGTTTGGTTCGTTTGGTAATTAAATTTTTCGGTAGAAATAGAATAGAAAATGAGCAAAAGTGGAGAAAATTTGTCACGTTAGCTGCTGGAACGGTGTAGGTAAGTTTATATCACGTACGTAGACATAAAACGCGCAAGGCGAATAATAAGGAATCCGAAGGAAGTAGGAATTTCAATAAAATTTCATGTTGCTAAAAGGTACGACGGCGGAGCTAACTGATCCTCGTTGATTTAACGTTAATAAAGGCTACAAACATTAGAGCTTACAGAATCTGACTCACTTTAAAATAATTATCGCCTAGAGGTGAATTTTCTTAAATGAAAATTCATTCCATAAAACGGTCATTAAACATAACAGCGTTTCGGTGGAAAACTGGTAAGTATGGGCAAGATGAGGTGCGAAACGAACAAAAAAATACTAAAATTTAACCTCCGCCGAAAGGATGCCTTACATGGAGTTGAGACGGAGCTAGAGGTGCAGCAAATTAATGGTTTAACTGGGATACATTTTAATTAACACCCAATAGGTACCGAAGGGGGTAAAAATTTTGCTCTACTTTCTTCTTTTCTCGTTACCTACACAATGTGCACGATATCGCGTTCATTTTGGCCATTTAAAAAAGTTAATTTTTGTTGCATCTTCGTTTTCTGAAACCTAATGAGAAACTATAACGACATTTACGAGATAAAAGAAGGAGAAAAATGCACAACGATGAAATAAAAATCACCCGATTGGATGGGGGTTTTTCACGAGGCGACATTTCATTCGCGTTTATAAACTTTCTAGGTTTATTAGAACTTTGGAAAAATTCTCTTTAAATATCACTTTAAATGGTTCGGTGTCGGGCTAAGCGTCATGCATAAAACGATTGTGCGGTATCGTTTGGGGCGAAAAATTTACTCTATTTTCGCGCTTTCTAT
Organism: Paracoccus marginatus; assembly: GCA_900065295.1. Classification (NCBI taxonomy): domain Eukaryota; kingdom Metazoa; phylum Arthropoda; class Insecta; order Hemiptera; family Pseudococcidae; genus Paracoccus; species Paracoccus marginatus. The sequence continues at coordinate 37,952 of FIZT01027540.1, read as the reverse complement.
CCGGCAAGCCGACCACGAAAACCGATCAGCCTGCCGCAAAGTTCAAACTTCACAAAGAAACCAAACTTATATAAATTAATAGTCGCCTTTTCTCGCATAAATTTCCCCTAAACCAGCGCCGAATTTCTGCTATATCCTTGGGCAATTCTTATCAACAAGGTCGCTTCAAAATTAGCTATGTACCTACTACAAGGGATTCGGAAAAAGACTACAACGAGAGAGAACGTTGAATAGGTACCTAAACAGAATGATGCTAAGTCGTAGACGGTTCGAATTACCTATTAAAAGTGATTCAGCTTTACTCACAAGGTTGGTAAATTGGTCCGATCAGTGATCGAAAATCCTTTGAATTGAGCAAAAAGTATATGAACTAGATTAGATTCGAAACGATCGAAAAAGTTCCTGAAGAACAACGCAGTATTAGCTTGAAAGCGTTATCTGGTTAGGTAGTTTTTGAATTACAAAATAATGTGCAAGTATGAATCACCCTAGCCAAGACGGACGGACGGACGCTGAATAAAACAGAATACTAAACTTACTGATAGTAGCAGGTCGCAAATCGATCATTGTACGATTAGTGTCTGGATTATGTTAAAACGGTTTACATTATTCGAAGTTGAATCGAATGAATTAATAGAGCGGGCGTACGTATAAAACAATGGTAAAATACTGTCATGTAGAAAATGAATCATGTTGGTAATACGAAAACATAGGTCATTTTTGCGATGTTCTCTATGTACGAGATTAGCTCATTTTCTTCATGATCGCGGTAACTTGACATGGTACAGTATGTGTGTTATGATTATAAAACGGATGCAGTTTAAAAGAGCCATGTACGATTTGATATCGATGCGTTTTAATGGCTAGTTTTATTGCTTTCTACATACTTTATCCGCCGACTAAACAATTCCGTAAATATGTTACATAAACAAGATAAGGATGAATTTAATTAAACGAAAGTATCAATTCTCACCTTATCAAGCTTTCGACGTCGTTTTATTTTTCAAACAAATGTGAAAACATGTGAGTGAAATCTATTTAGACGATTAATAACATCAAATCGCAGCCAATAGATGTACACCAACCAAATACGAACAATTACGCGATAAAAATTAATTTACGTAACAATAACGAGATATTTTAGAAAAGGTACCTACCTATACGTAAATTATTCAAAATTAAAAACTTACCGATAGTTTATACCTATGTAGTTCGAAACAAACCAATAGATAAACACAAAAAATTTACAACCGAGTGAAATATTCATAAAACGTCGAAAATTCAAATTAAAACAGAATGTTAGCGACAGTTTAATTAATTTATTGTTTTTAATTTAATATTTTATGGATGTGAATTTGATAAATAAAATTAATCGCGCCAATTCTGCACCGAATTCCACGAACAAACGACAGTTCACACACGAGGGACGAGCATGAAATGTATTGTAGCGAACGTACACGCGAGATGTGAGAAGAAAAACGCAGTGTTGCCAATACTTATTTTAAGAATTCTGTAGCGAAAAAAATTAAATGTTGCTTCTCTGTCAAATTTTGTACTTTTCATCAACTCATTCGCTATTATCCATTTAGTATTATGCATCGTAAATAAATAATTAAACTTGGTGTTCAAATTGTCCCACAAGAGATAATATTTTGTAGCTATTCATTATCAAAGTAATCTAGGTAATAGGTATTCTAAATCGTGAAAGAAACTAAAAAACAGTATTCGCACCTAGTGCATTCAATTTATCAAAAGAATTAAATTAAATAGGTGAGTACTATTGATTTGCTGACACCTTTCCTTTAGATTACAGAATTTACTTACCTTCCTAAATTTACAGACTTAAACGGTTTAACGAAGACCCATTCAGTGGCGGTACGTGGTACCTTTCAGTTTCATTGTTCTAACCAAAAGCGAGAAGGTATCCGGGAAATGTTATTGAAAATTTAATTCGTCGCATAACTCCGGTGGAAATCTGTATAAAGATCTTATGACATGAAACGTCTGGCAAACTTCCCTATATTATACTCATAAAATGATACTCTTTAGCTAACGTCAGCTCAATTCCTACCGAGGGTCTACCTTTAAGAAAATTAATGGAATACCAACCCTGCCCGGCCATATGAAAATAATTCGAACTTACAAAGTTACGAGGAGGGTTCAATGCAGTAAGTACGTTACGTACGTGTACAGTCTGGCTACCTATAAACGAATGGATAAAAATGTAGTAAGTAGGTACCTAAGTAAAAAATTAAAATCATTTTACTTAATCTGTACCTACTCTTCACATTGTAAAATTTACCTAATTTACGAGAATATAAGCAGATAAATGGAAGCATGCATTTACAGTGCATTCTTATGCCTAAAATGTACAATTTTTACTTCCGTAGGTAGGTTATATAGATATACAGGAAAAGACAATTTCCATGCGTACGCCAGCTTTCAATTCAGTTGCCATCAAACGAATAACAATACCGGCAACAGCATCGGAGATCCGGAGTTCACACATCAAACCATATGCTCGCATTTTCATTTTTGACCTAAAGCCAATCAAACTAATTTCTTTCTCAGTTATTACCGCTGTGTATTTATAACGACCTACGAATAATTACCGAGAAAGCTCTAGCACCCGTTAGATTGTGTTTATTTACTAAGGAAAGCAGCCAAAAAACTTTACACGAATTTAATGAAAATAAACAATTCGAAAAATTTTACTTTTGTGATTATATAAATTTAATACGACAAATTAGGAAATTTAGTAGCTCTAGGGGAAAATGTATATAATTTTCAGTGATGTTGGAAATTCAGTCTCCCGAGTTGTTCGCTTGTTTATATAATTTCTATCGAGAAGCAACTTAATCATTGAAATGATGAGCATTCATTTCATCTTTAAAACTACCTCATATCGGTGTACTTACCTCACTTACCTACTGCACTATAATCTACATTTTAATTAGCGAGTACCTATACCTTTACGGAGTGTAAATGCTGCGGATAAATATGATTCTTAATTCAACGCTGAAAATATACTTACTTACTGTCTAGAGTGTCTAATGCCTGGCAGCGATATTCCAACGCGAAAGATTATTCTGTGTGATACGTCGTCGACGCAAAATTAATTAAGTAACTCGATGAAAATTATGCGAAGTTTGATAACATGTCATTTTTAGCGATTTTAGTGATTTATTATTTGAAAAAATCATTTTTTTAAAACCAACAGAAAACAATTTGAATAAAATTCAAAATCAAAGTACCTAAAAAGAAAAAAAATCACTTTAAATCGATGAATTGCATTTGCTAATTTAGGAGGCATAATTAATTTATTGTTGTAAGTATTTCGCCAAGATAATGATGAAAAATTGAACTGAAAACATGAAGAGTACCTTCGCGCGTATTCTTCCTTCTGCACTAATGAATTTCGTCAATAAATTATAATATCATAAATTTTCAGCAATGATAAACATTTTATTACTACATGGAAATGAACTCATTAAAAATTAAAATATGCATACTCTCAGTTCACATTACAAACAATTGAAGTGGGGATTCTCAGGGTGATTTAACCGCAGTAAGTACCTAATTTTAGAAGTTGAAGAAAAATTCGCAACACATACAATCACGAGAATTTACCTTCTTAACCCAAATCATTTGAAATACTCAATAATAAAACCATCGGAATAAACAAATTTCAAGTCTTCAATATTGCAAACTTCTTTTCGTTTGAATTTCGTCTAGAACCTGCTGTAATTCCTCATCTTCAAAACGGCACTCCAAGCTGTTCAAAACGAAGCATTTTGAAAATATAGAATCAACACAAAAAGGATAAATAACATAACGTAACATTAATACCTAGGTATAAGAGCTTTGGCTTCTTCTGCGGTTTCAGGACACAAATTTGCTATAGAAGCGATTTCAAATTTGTGCAATTTTTTCCTTTCTAATAATCTGTAACCAAAATAGGAAAATTAAGCTGTACTGTTGAAAGACTGGACAACGATAAAGTCACTCAAACTTGACTAACAATCGAATGGATTGGATAGTTTCACGATTTCTAAATTTCCTGAAGTGGTCAGTATACGCGAACGTTTTCACAAAAACTTCCGACAACTCTTGTTCGTCTTCAGCTTTCTCATTCTGAGCTTTTCTATGAGCAAGAAGCATGTGCACCTCTGATATTAACAGAGTTTCCGCATTCGCAAATTCTACAAACAATGAAATTAACATGAAAAAAGAGCATAATACTTTGAAAATTGAGATGAATATACCTTTAGGGAACTGCAAATCTGCCGCATCTTCTTCAATTACTTCTTGATTTGCTGCTGCCATGATGATTAATTGTAAATTTGCTACTTTTGAATTAGATTTGTACACCACTATTATTCATCACTAATCGTCATCAACTATTTCTAACTTTCTCAGCGACCGTATTTAAATATTTTATTTTCATTACTTATTTTAAATAAAAATTACAATCAACGCAAACATTTGATATTTTTTTAGTTCACTATTCAGTGTTTTCAACGAATGAACATTAAAAATTGGCTAAAATAGGATCATGAGGTAGCACTGCCCGCTTAATTGAAAAGTTTTCAACTAGTTTCGTTATTGTTTCATTTCGTAGGTTGACGTCGTCAACACTACGGCCGAAAAAGTTTTTAAATTTGCAATACATAAAAAATGGCATTATTTGCATGAGACATGAGTTTTACCTGTATGCTGAGATTGCTGACCGTATTGTTGATGCGTTGATTGTTAATTCATAATTAATTTAAATGCGCTTTTTGCACCACTTTTCCATTTCGCTACTATTAAGACAGTAAGAAAAAGATTTAAGCTCCAAATAACTTAACAAAATTTAGATATTTTATTTGCCAGTTTAAGAAAAATCAAATAATACATATAAAAATCATCCATTTTCATGACTGCGTAGAGATATTATCAAAATAAGAAAGAATTACGCCCTTTTCTTTATTCCTGAAAATATTACAACGAAGGGAACATATCTTCGGTATAAACTCTTCTTTCCACTTTGGGTGATGTACCATCGATAACGCCGATACGAACGACACCTCCGCTGGAACCATCTCTATCCATAGCCAAAGAAACTGCTTTCGCAACAAACTTGACACATTCTTCTTTCTCCATGTTCTCTTTATAATTAGAATCTACGAAGCCATAAATGTATCCACTACCAGATCCTCCTATGGCTACTTTTTCTCTAACACGCATTCCACCAACAGGAACACAATAAACCTAAAAATCGGAAAATTAAAAGTAGTACCCTAATAATAGAACGAAAAAATTAAATGACCGATTTACTTACTTGACCGCCTTTTCGTCGATCCCATCCAGCTATAATTAATCCTGCCATCAAACTAGATCTGTAATTGTACACCAATTCTTGAAATATTTTAGCAGCTGTTTCTACTAGAGGTTCTTCGTTCATTTCCATTCTGAAAAATACAGATGTATACAAATTTCTGCAAATTTACGATTCACAAAATAAATTGAATAGTTTTACCTTTGAAATTCTAAGTGATAATTCACTATGTCCGCGATAGCTTGAGTATCAGCGGCAGAACCAGAACGACAGCAATAAATGTAGTCAGTAACCCGTGTCAGCTTGTCGGTGACACGATTAGCGATGTACGATCTAATATTCATGAAAAACAATGATAATGAATATTGTTGATATTGAAACCAATAGTAGGTAAGTATTAGGTATACTACGAATAAAATTACCCAGTAGTTGTTCTTGAGTCGGCTCCTATAACAACACCACCCTTGAATTCAGCAGCCATAATTGTAGTCTGAAATGAAAATTCGCGATGAGATTGAACTGAAAACAAGAAGAATTTTATAAATACGGATTATAAGATTACTTACACCGGTGGAATGTTCAGCTGTGAGCCAATCTGGGTTGTTGGACACGGTATCGAAACCAATCGAATCCATTGTAGTAGATGATAGATGAAATTTTCCTAGTTTGAAATAATAGATATTTCTTTAGAACAAATTTGTGAATAAAGCCAGCTAAACTCAAATTGAACAGAAAATTTGAAAAACACAAAATCACTGTAGCAAGTTTTCTGTTTGTTTGTAGACTTGAAGCAGAATCCGTATACCGATTTTGCAGTCCTTTTTCCATTCTTTATTCTTCTGTTTTGAGATTTTTTTATAAAAAAAAAAATCTCTTCAAATAACAAACGTTTTGAAGTTATTGACAGTTTATTTATTTGTTTTTTAAAAATTACTCTGAAATAAATGTAGAAAAGAATATTTTATGCGTCAAGGTTGAAAAAATGAAGAATTCGGGGTTAAGGTATCCATTCAAGAATCAAGGAATCAACGATCATTCGTTCATGAACGTGTGATAAATTTCTCTGTTGTGTACTCGAAGGGCAAATGATAAGAAAGTAAATTTCGATTTATTTTATACCAAAAGTAGGGTAAAGTATCTGTAATTCGTAATTCATTTATGGTTATTGTAAATTAAGTCATTTAATGATGCGAGTACGCGTGTTCTCTTTCATTTGTTAAAACAAGTTCAGTTTTCGCCGTACGCAGAGTTCATTTGAAGGTTTACACAAGATATCTTTGTTCAATCATAATGCTGAAGTTGTCAAGTTTACCATGGGCATACGTCGGTGTTCTGCGTTTTAATCCGTCTAATCAAACGAAGCTTCAAGCCGTAATTTCAAATTGGAGGAAGGATGCCGCTCGTACCATGGTTACCGCTCCCTATCGAGTTAAGAAAACGAAACCAAAACCTTGGCCTTACGAAAAACATGATTGCCAATATTATCACATTATGTGGGATGTATTGACGGCTCGTTACGACGAAAACACTAAACTTATTGTAGTTGAAGGCCCCGTCAATTCCGGCAAGCGTGAAGCTGCTCAAAAGATAGCCGAAGCTTTTGAAATGAAATATATGCCTCCGCCGACTATGGATCTTGATTACATAAACGATTTCGGATACGACATGCGTAATTTAGATTCCAAGTTACCAGAATCGTTGAGGTCTTTTGATGATAAAAAATTCAATTTAGATCCAACCCACCCCAATGCTGCCACTTATCAACTATGCATGTATCGTCTTAGATTTGAAAATCAAATGGATTGTTTACGTCATATAATGAATACTGGTAAGAGTTGAACGCTGATTATCTATCGAACCTTGATGAGAACGTAATGAAAATTATTACGATTTCTCGTGATATTTTACAGGAGAAGGAGTGGTCACCGTTGGAAGTCCGTTCAGCGACTATGTTTGGGCCGAGTCTATGTTTCAAAGCGGATATATATCTCCGCAAGGTAAAGCGTAGCCGTACAATTTTTAATCTTACTTTCAGACTGAAACTAATTTTTTACATTTTCAACAGTTCGCAATTTTTACTATGAAATAGTAAGACAGTCGATCCATAATTTATACAGGCCTCATCTGGTTGTATATTTGGACGTTCCTGTGAACAAAACGATTGAAAATAATAAGACAAGAGGAACCGACTATGAAGCTAATTCTAAAGCACTTACACCGAAATTTTTACAATCCATGGAAAAAATATACAAAGAGAAATGCCTCCGTGAAGCTGAGTATGAATAGTTCACTTCTAATGTAATATTTTCTTACGCCACTTAATCACAATTTCTCATAATCGCAATAATTTCAGGGTGACCGGGGAAGTAATTTATGCTGATTTTTCCGAAGAAAATGATTACGATTATATCATCGAGGATATTGAAGCAATTGACTTTGACGTCGACAGAGATCGAAGAGATCCTAAATTCTTCGAATGGAGGAGAGATGAATGGATACAGGACTATTACAGATTACTGTAAATTTATTTTTTGTTTTAAAATTGAAATCCAAGGAAGGTTAAAATCACAAAAATGTTTCAATTTTGTAGGTACACGAATTCTGCTCATAGAAGCAGACTTGTGCATAATATGAACTTCATCGCCTACGATACTCCTGAATTGTTCGCCAGTGATAATGATTGGAAAGCTAGGGACCAAATTTGGTATAGCGTAAGTGTTTCTTATATCCCTGTTTTAGTTATAAATCTAATGAACCGATAATCCAGCGTAAATGTTTTATAGGCTCCTGGAATGGAATATTCCAAAGGATTTAATCCGAAACGAGGAGATAAAAATATATGGTGGAAAATAGATAGAAGCGATAATTACGGTAAATATTAATTTCGCGTCAGTGCTTGTCTTGTTTTAAAGTTAATAAACTGTAAAAATAAAGTTTATTTCTATTTAGAAGTTTATTATTGTTGTCTTGTGGAAAACTGATTTCTTGAAATTTTTATTTGTTGCGAAGCAGACCTAAACTACACAATATGAGGTATAAATAATTAGCTACGTGCCATTGTGTTGGAAGCCGTTTTTATTTCCTGTTTCTGTAATATAGAATAAATTTTTTCAAATTGTGAATAATGATGGGACGAGTCTCAACACCTGAAAATTATGATAGACTAGACTGCGTTTGTCTCACTCTTGCTTTCATCATATGAGTATAGCAAATAGCATTCATCAAGTTATCAAGGAAATCAAAAGGAAACATTTATTTATCACGGCTCGTTCTACGTTATCAGCTCGTCAGCCGTCGTTAAAAACTTTGAATGTGATTGTTCGAATTCAAATAAAATGCGTTGTAAATACTCTTCATATTAATAAAATTTATCCGAAATGTTTTTCGCAAAAAGTTTAGTACTTCTATGTTCACTGAATTTTGCGTTTTCGCAAAAGAAAAAAGACTTCACATGTGTTCCTATGGACGTTTGTCAATGCATGTTTCAAAACGGATTAGGAATCAACTTGCATGGATTGAAGTAAGTATGTACTTTTTTAAACCTGAAAATTCGTTTACTTATGTCGTCTTTAATTTCAATCTATACTTCTAGCGTTACTTTCGACACAACCGAATCATACATCATATTTCACCCTTGTTCTAACATTGCTCCTCCAGATAAAGATGTATTCGTGAATCATACCGTGGCACTGAATGAATGTAAAGAAGAAACTTCGGTAAATTCACCATCAGTAGTTTTGAACTTCTACTTACTTGAACAAAATGTATATCCAGTATTTAACCGTACTTCTTTTTCGTATTAGCTGTGTCTATACAGAACGATAGACTTGAAGAGTTTCAAAATGATCAACCTTGGTTTGGCAGATTCATTTAAATTTCAAACCAGTATTGATGGTAAAAAAATCAGTCTCGTATCCAAATACAACTCATGGTGAGTTCAGGTTTCGTCTCACAATAATTTCACTGTTTTTCGAAGATCGATCATCTGTAATTAAGTGAGGTTTTTTCAGGACAACCAATATTTTTTTACAATGCTCACCCGATGCTGATCCTGGTACTTTGTCTGTTACAAACCTTGATTACAACAGTCAGAAAATTGTTAGTATTTCAAATATCCGAGTAAATATAATAATATAAACTTACAAACGCATTACGCCACCGTACGAAATACCTGAATAACAAAACTTTCTTAATAGCATTTTTATCATCATCGTTCAAATGATAACTGCTCTGTTTGCAAATACGATTTACTTAATCGAATGATTTGGTCTCTTTTCTATAAATAAATGATACCTACACTTTTATCGTAAATTAATCAGAACCACATTATTTACTGGTATATTTCGTCAGTTGTATCATTTAATTCAATTAGGCATCGTTAATTAATTAGTTTTTCGGTGTAAAATGTATGTAGGTACTAGATATAGCTTATAAGGTGTTGTGACGTGATGTTGTTTTTCATGTTACAGGACATGAGTTTGGTATCTAAGAGATCTTGTTTAACTGCCGAATTTTCGGACATCAAATTGGCTGGCTGGGCAGTTGTTCTCATTGTGATTTGTACAGTTCTGCTGGTTTATTTCGTCGGAGGAGCCCTTTTCTTACGATTTTTTTTCGGTGCTCAAGGTGTAGAAATGATTCCTCATTATCAGTTTTGGAATCGAATTCTATCTCGTCTTCAGGTAAGGGTATGAAGTTGATGATTTCTCGATCCCTTCGATGTTTTACATAATTTTGGAGTAGTTAATTGAAATTTGTGATTGATTTGTAGTGGTGTGTTGGAAATTAAATCTCTACGTATAAGTAACGAATACGCTTCTTTAAGAATAATCTTTGTATTGAATAAAACTATATATTTCCCAGTGCGGAAAAACATGTACAAATATTCGCTTTGTTGAATTTCTGTTTTTTATTAAAAAATAAACGCTTCTTAACCCGAGTAGAGACTGAAACGTGATATTTTTTGTGTTCATTTTTCAGGAGATTCCTGTGCTTTCTTCTTGTTGTCGATCTTCTCACGGTTACGACGAGATATAACATTATTTAGCCTGCATTTTGGTCGTTCTTTCAAGTTATCATTTTCCTGTGATACGTTACTTTTTAAGCGAATGATTTTTTTTTTAAATGAGACTGAAAGTTGAATGATTGTGCATAATAGGTATCGAGTACGTTTCAAGTTGTGATTAATTTGTTCGATGTTTTTATATTAGTATTGATTTCATTTTTTTTTTTTTTACGTAAGTAGATACTGTATTATGAATTAAGAAGATGCTACATATTTCATTGCTTGATATCTAATGAGTCAATTAAACCGTTCAGGTATTTTTTCAACTGTGTTATTTTATTGTCTATAGAATAAATATAACGATATAAAAATGAGAATATTTATTTTCCACATACAAAATAACGTAACAAATAAATTTATAAAGATGAAAGTAATTGAAGATTAATAATTAGTACACGATGTCAAGTAATATTGGCGGATGTCCTACGAAAAAGTCACGTTAGCGTTTTCAATTTTTATGAGAAATTGATGCTAATCATGCATGCTAGGTACGCTTCGATCGAGAACAACGTAAATTTTTCGTATTTTCCAAATACAAAATAACGTTTAAAAAAATGAACATGTGACAGAAAACACGATTCCGGATGAATTACAAATTGTAAATCAATATTGGCGCACTTTCTCCGGTATCGATACGTTATTCTTCAATTTATCCGCAATTAACGTAATCCAAGCTTGTTTACCATACGCGATAGACAGGTTAGAGACTTTTTCGTTATTACTCATAGCAGCGCCTAGGGAAGAAAAAGCGTGATTAAACTCGTACAAACGAGGAAATTTAATTAAATTAACATTACAACCGCTTACTTATGGCAACAGGAACGTTTTCGATTTCACAGCAGTATAGTTGGATGTTTTTCAGTAGTTGAACACTGGCAGGTGGGAATACAGCGTCGTTGATTTGTAACAGATATGGCACATCGTCGATTACCGTGCCTATAATCAAATCTTCGTAGAGCATTTGTTCGTTTGAATGAAGTTTCGAAGTAAGTAGCTAAAAATCAGATACCTACCTTCGGCGGAGAACAACGGAACGCTTTCATTGTGAACGGATATTTTAAGGACGTTGCGGTTGGTAATGTTGACGATTTTGATTTTATCGCTGAATTCTTCGAAAAAGAAATTCAATCCGGCTTCTTTCGCAAATAATGGACTGTTGATGAGATTATAACCGTTTTGAACGCTTCCTGATAATACTCCCAATAGGACGGAGGTGCTTAAAAATTTCATGTTTTGTATTTCCGGACCTGCCAGCAAACGAAGTTCAAATTATGAAAATTCATTTGGCAAAAGACATACGAGAAGATTACACTTTCAACTTTGTTCTTTTTTTCATCTTAAAATTAGTGCGAATTGCGAATAATTAATCTAATCAAGAACTATAAAATGAAAACCTATAAGTACTGCTAATTCATCTCGAGCGTGAATTTTGCAATTTAAGAAACGAGAACATGTTGGAAAAATCTCAATGTCGATTAGACCAGAACCACGATGTTGACCTACCAGCCAGCGTGATCTTGATATTAGCACCCTTCAATGTGAACTCTCTCGAAATTCTCGATACAACACGACCCAGCTGCTCGGCCAAATTCAACCAAGCTGCATTTTCCGACTGCCGGCTGGCCAATAAGGCGGGAGCATTCAGTATACCGGTGACTTTGTACTCGGATGTTGCATCATTCAACGATACGAATTGCTCGGCTACTTCGACGGCAACCTACGAGAAAGAAAAATTAACGCATTGCTCGCATGACCAGAAAATTATTCGCCGATGAATATATAGGTACTGACTCTGGTTTGCGCTTCTTTGGTAGAAGCACCGATGTGTGGCGTTGCGATAACCTTAGGATGTGCAATTAAACTTTTCGAAGTCGCGTTCGTTGGCGGCTCTTCACTAAAAACATCTAAAGCTGCGCCGGCACATGTTCCATTCTGTAAGAAATTCATATCGTGGTAAAGACACGATCAAGCTGATCTCATTTGTGCAAATTTTATTCAACCCTCGGGTCTAGTTTTTCTAATATCGTCGCCCTAAGTTACAGAAAATATTCGATTCTTTTTTCAAAAGAAATATAGAGGCTAGAGGGAACCATACAATCGAAATAATTCATAGACGATAAGTTAATCGTAATTAATTCGAATATCGCGTGATTTAATCCACGTTATCAGTACAACTGTGAAAAATTCTAATCAAGCGAACCAACAAAGTAGAGTATACCATGGGAACAAAAAGTATTCGCAGAATTATATCGTCAGTCTCGGTACAGAGTCTATTATATTATATAAGTTTTTTATCTAACCGTTTATCGCATCATTTACACATTGCATAATTAATTGGCGTTTCGAATGAGTTCATCGTAGTTTAATACGAGAATATTAAAACGAGCACTTTACAAACGAAAACTTTCGGAACTTCCAGGTCGATATCGGATCTCTGGAGAATCAGAAAGTATTCCAGAGTGGAAAAAAATTATCAATAGGTTACGTACGTCCAAAGCTTCCAATAAATCGTCTTCGTTTATGATACCGCCTCGAGCAGCATTCACAATCCGGAATCCCCGTTTACAACGAGCGAATACTGATTTATTAAGGAGATCTGAAAAATAATAAAAGCAAAAAACGTGTCATTTGAGTACCTATAGTTGGAAGATTAGCCATGCTGTAACCCTCACGTACTTCTCGTTTGAGGTATAAGTGGAGTGTGAATAGTAATGTAATCAGCTAATGGCCAAATTTCATCGAGTTCCATTTTAGTAATAGAGTACAGTTTCGCTTCTTCGGCATTTACAAACGGATCATAACCTAGAACCTGTAACCAATTGAACAGTTGTTATTGGATACTAATACATTTTACGCACGTCATCATCATTGAAAAGAATGAAAATAGGTACGTACTTGCATGCCGAATGACTTCATTCTGATAGCCACCTCCTTCCCTATCCGACCCAAACCTATAACCGCCAGAGTTTTCCCCGATAATTCGGATCCATTTGAAAATGCTTTCCGGTCCCATCTACCTTCTTTCATAGATTGACAAGCTCCAGTAATATTTCTATAATGTAAACAAAAATTACGTAAGTGATAACTCGACCCGGATCATTTCAAATTTTCTTAGTTTTCAAGTAAATACCTCGCTAAGGATGTGATAAATGCGCACGCCAATTCACAGGCACTAATAGAATTTCCATTGGGAGCACTGAAACGTGAAATTTACGTATTATCATAATGTTTACTGCAAATAATCGTACCACTATGACCTCAGTTGAAATACGTTACAAAAAGAGGAAAATATTCCACAATTTAGTTTTTCTCAAAACGTGTAGGTAAACAGCTATAAGAAGGAAGGTAGGTATTACATAAGATTATAATCTATGCTGCTTTATGGTTTCATCACAGTTTACTTATTTGTTCTAATAATTCGTCGAAATAAATAAGCGTCGTAAACAGCAGCAATGGTGTCAACAGGAAAAGTATAATAGAACAGTGTTTTGATCTATCGACAAGACAACTTTGGCGAAAATCGACAATGGTTCTTGGTTGTTGCAAAAAATTGCCACATGTTGGTCAATCAGGTAAATAATTTTTTCAAATTTCCCTTATCGAGTTATCTCTGAGCATCTAATCATGCAATCAACATCAAGATCACGATATTCTTTTAATCGATTCAAATTCTAAAAGAATAATGGTTCTCTACAGGGAAACGACCTTGGAGAAAAAGCTACTGAAAAATTTCTGAGATAATTTTATCCGTCGGTATCTAAAACCATCTAAAACATGGTCCTTTCTTTGATGTCATTTTTCTGATGAAGGCTTCATCAATATTTCAAAAAAATTTCTATGTAGCTTTTTTCTCTTTTTTCCCCATCATCTTTCCAATATTTTTTCAATTCAATAAAGTATCTGGATACAATTTTTAAAAAAGATTTGTTTAGTTGGATTATTTTATAACAAATATGTACCCAGACAACTTTTTGTTAGACTTTTTTGGGTAAAAAACGAGCATATATATTTTTTTTTTTAATTTTCAGCATGAGAAGGCGAAAAAATCAAACTAAAATTTTAATTCTAGATTGTATTCAAATTACTGAAGTCATTATACGAAAGAAAAGAATAATCAAAGTAAGGTCAAGTCAGTACACAAGTAATTAACATCAATCAACATGAGGATATTGGTTATTGCACCGAATGATACCTCCACTTTACTTTGCCTCCACTGATACATACAATATTTTCAATAAAATTTTTCAATTTGTGAAAGTTTATCAAAATATTTCAATTAGGTGATCAAATAAAAAATATTGAATCGCAGGTCTAGATACTGCCACTAAGAAGTCCGAAATTATCCGAAAAAAGGTCACCGAACGATTGCAAAACATGATACAATTTTTTCCCCAAGTTTTTCAAACGTTGAAACAAAAGTACTGAGCTGCATAAATATTAAAAAATGGGTTTTCCACCGAATGATTTTATCAATATTTAACGTGTCGTTTGCGCTAGAAGAAGGCAAGATCACTTGAAAAATTGAATCTCGATCCAAGATTTTCTGCGAAATTGAATTTACGATCCAATGGTCGATAGAGCCCTAAGTCTAAGGTCCAGTCCAAGATTCAAGATTTCAATTTTTGCTATTACAGATGATAATTTTCTCGTACTTTGACGTACATTTTTACCCATTTTTCAAGCCATAAAGTCAATGTAAAGTTCAAGTATAGGTGCAGAGAATTTGGTTTTGTATAATTTAAAGTAAATATGTTAAATTATTTATTTCTTTGCATTTTGAATTATTAGGCTGATATGTAGGAAAGGAAATAGGTAGGTAATGTTTCAACTGTAATCAATTTTTGATGAAATTTAATAGAAATCCTTTTTTCTAAAGATGTTGAAAATTTTCAGGTTGAATCTTGCAAATTTTCGAATACAGATTCGAAAAAATTGAAATTCACCTAGCCCTGATTCATGCAAATATTCACTAGAACCCTAGTATTTATTTTAGCGAGAGTTTTATTTAAAAATGAGTTATTGTTATTGCGCAATTGAAATTATTGAGATAACCTACGTTATGGATTAAAATCAATAACTCGTGAAATTTGAATCGTTTTACGAACAAAAATAAATAATACGTTTCTACGAATACTTCCTCAATACTTAAGAAAGTAACCAACGGTAAGAAAATATTAACTCACTTCAAAACGATAACTCCTCTTCTCGTAGCCGCTGCCACATCAATATTATCAACTCCGGTTCCTGCCCGTCCGATCACTTTGAGTGATTTAGCATTATCGAGGATTTCTGTAGTGACTTTGGTCTCCGACCGTACGATTAATCCTTGGCAGCCCTTAAGAACACATCAAATTAAAGTTCGTAGTTTGCATTAGCTAGTAGATTCGTAAATCACTTTTTTGTTCACTTACTTCTAATGCTGTAATGAGTTCATCCGGTTTTAGGTTACATTTTCGAACAACTTCTACCCCATTAGCGGTCAAGAGGTCTTCGCATTTCTGATCTACGTTGTCGCTAATTAAAACTTTGGTGATTTTTACAGACATGTTGATTCTGCTTACGCTGAAAAACATCGCAATACATGCAAAAAAAAAATGAAACCACTTGTTGGAGTTGAAGAAAAAATAATAATATTTTACTACGTACTTGTTTCAACAAACGAACGAACAGTTTTAATTTAGCTTCACGATACACGAAGTGAAGTGTTCCGACGTGGAAATGTCAGCTCAGCTGAGCTTGAAAGCTACACGAAAACTGAAGCGAAAATTCAGCGGTACAACATAAAATACACTTCGATAAGGACGGCTAATTTACTTTCGATAATGATTGCCAGACTCCCTACCTTAATGGTGATGATGACATGCTTTAAATTATATCATTAATCGTAATTATTAACTTCTAATCGAGACTTATAACTAATTAATTCGGTTAAATAAGATTAGTCAAATCCTATTATTAAATTTTTACTACGCATTTGTTAGATCATAGGAATTTGTTAGCTAAAGGAATCTGTCACGAATCACGATGGATGAACTGGCCAAGTTAATTTGGAATTTGGACAATGCATATTTGAAATTAAATGAATAATTACATCATCCTTTACCTTTTTCTTATGGAATCACTCACTATAGCAATTATAAATTAACTGATGAGATGAAATAGATTACTCTAGAAGTTCAATTAGGTACAGTACCTACAGGTAGTACAGGCATCACAAGTGCGTAGATAAGAGAAACAAGTGAACGTGTTACGTGTTTACATGGAAAAGTTAACTGATAACGCCGGATTTGATTTCGGCAACGTGTTTTTTGTTGTCATATGAAGATGAAATCGCAACTTACGCACATATTTCGAAGGTTTTATTGAAAATATTATTGATTTTGAATTTCAACTGAGATTCAGTCCAACGTTATATATTTCGTTTACGAGTAAGTGATACAGTAATTCATATTACGCCGGTGACTACGAAGTAAGAGCTTGTCACGATGACCGAAGCTGTAAATCTTCCAAGAAATGACGATACCGTCGCAATCAAGCCGGAGTAAGTTTTCAAACGTTTATCTCGGTAAAACAAGCTTCAGACATTCATAATTTTTTCCTTTCTGCAGATATTTAGTAGAACATCACGAGCCGAAATTGGTACTGGACTGCGTCTCTGTTTCTGACAGAACCAAACTTTCCGAAGAAAGTCCTCCGAATAAAAGGCAAAAGTATTCCAAGTATAATAAAAAGGTTCTAAAAGGTATTTTGACTGAATTAGTAATACATCATTCTTAGATATAAACTTTTTTCTACAAAAGATGGTTGATTTAGGTCAAAATAAAAGCAGAGGTCCGACTTTCAAGCAAGAAAAAGAATCCATGTTATGTCCGAAGCTAGTCGACGTGGATAAATCAGTCGACCAATTACCTACCTGTGGTAATGAGAAGTGTACGTTTATTCATGATGTGAATGCTTACCTGTCTTCCAAACAACCAGACATCCAAGATGAATGTTATGTTTTCAATACTAAAGGTTATTGTCCTCGTGGTGCCACTTGTAGGTTGGTATTTCATTCTAAATAAGTAGTTGAAAGACTACTTCCAAATCGTAAATCTGATTATGATTATTTCGTTTAGGTTTGGAAAAAGCCATCTTACATCGGATGGAAGAAATATCAAACGTTCTGATATTGTTGAAAACAGCAACAGTAATTTTCTTACTCACGATTGTCAGCACGCTTTACGTAAAAAAACTTATAATTTTGCTAAATCTGAACAAGTGGTGAAGATGTTTGATGAGAGAAAACAAGCGACGGACGCTGCCGCTGAATTAAAACCCCCATCTGAAGGGAAAGCCATTGAGCAGCCTGTTGAATCAGAACCTACTGACGGTGAAGTTCCTAAATCGGATAACGAGCAAGGTGAAAATGTTTCCGGAGATGTTACGAAAAAACGTTTAGGATTTACCGACGATTCGGATATAATACGTTTGAAATCTGATAAAAAGAAAAAAGTACGTTTTTGTGATTTTTCATATTCTTCGAGGGATTACGTTTTAACGTTTAATTTTTTCCTCAGATCACTTGGAAAAATAAACTGGTCCTTTCGCCATTGACTACAGTAGGAAATTTACCGTTTAGAAGAATTTGTAAAGAATTCGGTGCTGATGTTACCTGCGGCGAAATGGCTCTTGCCAGCTCTTTATTGCAAGGTATTGGTATCAGATTATGAATGTTGGGAGTTTTTGTCTTTTTCTGATGTGGTTTTTTAAAGGATTACAACAAGAATGGGCTCTAGTAAGACGACATAAATCTGAAGATATATTTGGCGTTCAGGTTTGTTCCTCATTATTATAATTAAGCATATCTTGAAATAAGTTCGATTCACTTACATATCATCTGTTTGTTCGTCAGGTTTGTGGAAATAATCCATATGTGATGACAAAATGTGCCCAGTTACTTCAAGAGCAAACTGATATCGATTTTATTGACGTAAATATGGGCTGTCCAATTGATTTAGTTTACCAGCAGGTACGGTGTAATCCACTAGCAGATTGATTTTTAATTTTTTTCACGAATTAAACAGCTAATAATTTTGTTATTTCAATTTCAAAGGGAGCTGGTAGCGGATTGCTGAGACGAGCTAGGGTACTGGAAAGTATCTTGACTTGTATGAATGATGTTACCGATATTCCTCTGACTGTGAAAACACGAACTGGTATTTACAAGGATACGAATGTAGTCCATACTTTGATGCCACGTTTCGTAAAAAGCAACGTATCATTAATTTCAGTAAGTTACGAACTGATCAGTGATAAATTAAAGATATCATTTAACCAACTTCGATGTAATTCAGATTCATGGAAGAACACGAGAACAACGATATACCAAATCTGCAGATTGGGATTACGTGGAAGAATGCGCCAAATTAGCCGGTGACATTCCGGTATTCGGAAACGGAGATATTTTATCGTACGAAGATTATAATGAGAAAATGGTAATACCTTACTTCAAAATAAGGTTTTTAAATTGACTATCGTATTTTTACGTACTAAATGAAGAATTAATTTCATAGGAAAAATATCCCCACATTAGTGGAGTCTTGATCGCCAGAGGAGCGCTATACAAACCTTGGTTGTTTACCGAAATAAAAGAACAACGTCATTGGGATATTAGCAGTTCCGAAAGAATGGATATTATCAAGAAATACGTCAATTATGGTTTAGAACATTGGGGATCTGATAACAAAGTAGATATTTTTTTTTTCGAAATAGCAAACTGGTTTTGTCAATATCGTGATTTTCAATTTTCGTTTTATTTCAGGGTGTGGAAAATACTCGAAGATTTTTATTAGAATGGTTGTCATTTCTTCATCGTTACATTCCAGTAGGCTTATTGGAATATCCACCTCAAAAAATAAACCAACGACCGCCGTTTTATAAAGGACGAGACGACTTAGAAACCTTATTTTCTAGTCCCAATTGCCAAGATTGGATTAAAATAAGGTACGTTCCACTTTAGGTAAAACAACTCAATTTTTTGTTCTTTTCTAATTACGAACATCTATTTTGATTTAGTGAAATGTTACTTGGACCTGTTCCTGAAGGATTTCACTTCTTACCAAAACATAAAGCTAGTTCTTGGAAGTGAGATGGTTCATTTTAACGAATAATTTATCTACTTATTTGATGTCACAAAAAGTAAATTCTCTGTTTTATTTTTTCCAGTTCCATTATTTTTATTTTTTCTACATTATAGTTGTTATTTCTTGAGCTAAACGGCGTCGCATTGAATTCAATTAGAGTCTTCCAGGCCACATACAATCACATCCCGATGCTATGACTTCTTTGGTATTTTCCCAACATTCGCTGCTGTCGTACCGTTTTCTAGTCAAATATAACGTTTGAGTTCGTTGTACGCATCTGAATCCCGGTTGAGCACAAAACTACAAAGAGAAAAAAAAATCTGGCTTTAATTACGCGTTAAATGTACGTACATATGTACCCTGCAAACGTTGTAAAAACTTATCTATTTTTTTACCTGATTATTAGTGTTTCTCGAGAGTTCACCTACGCCAGATGGCGTAAATTTACGACATACCGTTTCTACGTAGTGAGGAGGATAATATTCGTAAATATCACTTTTTAATTCAATACGTCTGCGTACGTTCTGGCACAGTGGTTGAAAATCCTGCACGAATTAGAAATTAGAATAAATTTACCGGAACGATAACAATTTTGTTTTTCTTCAAAAGTAATGAGTTGATGTGAACTAAGCTAACACTTGAAAAATCTCTTCTCCCTTCCTCGGGATATCCTTCTTCTGATTCGAAAAAGAAATCGTGTACTACTGGGAACTCATCCCATGTTCTTTCTTCGGCTATTTCGCGATTTGTTCTGATTGCCTGTAACAAAACCTGTATAAATAAGGCGGTGAGAAGCGTGTACGTATCGTCGAGTGAAAAATCATTTCGTACAAAAATACACACCTGTGTCAAATTATTAAAATGTTTCGTATTTGAACTCGTTATAGCGTGGCTGTTTACAGCATATGTTGAAAAATTATTTACTAATATAAGCCACCAGGCGTATATGGATTTCTGAAATACGATGGTGTATCGATTAATGAAAAATTGGTTAACCAGAATCGACAATTCAGCGATAGCTTTTACGACTTGTAATGACTTTATGTCCTTTTAGTACAAAATTGGTATTCAAACACGCTTCGTGTATTAAATGTGTCAACGCAGAGTCGTAAAAAAAGTTACACGAAAACGTGCTGTACAAATTATAATGCTTAATGAGTGGGAGTAGGTACCTATAAAAAAATAAAAATTTTACTGACATTATTTCTTGCTCAGATTCGTGTAAAATTTTCATCTCGTTTTGAAAAACACACTATAGATATTGGATGGAATTCTCACGTACTTGATAATTTCTATTCTCAAGTTTTCGTGGTAAAATAAATTTCATAAATTCATACGTATTCCTAATTGTACGCATTAATTAACGACACAACGGCAACCGGTTTCAACATACAACGAACTCGATGAATATGGGATCAGTCGTTTTATTTATTGTGATAGTACATACGTGCGGTCAGCTTTTATAGTTGTAGGTACAGTGTTTCTATAGACGATTTTTTTCGTTAAAAAATAAGCGACATAAGCATGCAGTCGTATTACAACACGGTTAAATTTACGAGCGTAAAAGTTTCGCGTAAAATTCATACGAGCATGAGACTAACGAAGAGGTTAATCGTTTATTAAATCGTTTGTTAGGCCGAAGCCAAGTTTCATCTTCGCTTGAAAAACAAAACAAAAACACGGATTTTTGTATCGCGTTCAGTTTATCAACATTTGACCATCATGTTAGTTGTACTATTTTTCGAAAGTGGACGTCCGTATTTCACGAATCTTTTTTCTGTACTTTTTTCTGACAATCTCATTCAAGGTACGAGGGAATGGTAGTGGTCATGTATAGTTTCAGGCAAGGTTAACTGGAACTTATCGAGAATTAAAGTGTCTGTGGGTACAAAAGGAAATTATGGATATACACTATTGTACAGGAAATTGAGATTAATTGGTTTGATTTTATCGTACTCATCTGCTGGTCAGTAGTATACGTCCACAGTCATCGGTTCAGTTCAAGTTCTTTTTTTCGAAATTCGACGCAAATTAATGTTTTGTTCGTTTTGCAAGTGGTAGCTGGGACGCTTACAAAGAAGGATTAGAACATCAGCTTTTGCGTTTTTGGTAAGTTTACGTTGCACTTTTCTACTTTTTTATTCCTCAATTATTCTAGAGTTTATGATTCACCCAAAGTAACTGTCTTTGTTAATAATTTCTTCAGTTTGTAGTGCAGTAGGTAGTTCACACCCACATCGCGTCGTGAAAGTTTATATTCTTTCGTTTGTAAATATTTTTCATTTAGAAAAAAAAACATAATTTGGTTCATTGAATCAACTGTATAATTTTTCTATCTAATAATATACTTTTGAGATTAGTAAAATTTTATTGAAGTGAGGACAGATTTTATTATAACACACGTTCACTAGACGTAAGTACTTATAAATTGCTCCTACTCATACAATTAGAGACGTAATTGAAAAGAACACGTGTTATAGTAAATACTGTAGCACACCCATACAATAAATCCTAGTATTTGCCTAATCTTATCAAACGAGGAAGGACTTGGTTGTCTGCAATTTTTAAATTCTTTTTGTCCATTCGGTTTCGGAATGAAATAGTTGTAGGTATACCTAATACATTTTTGTCATTCCATGATGAGCAATTTGTCGAGTAGAAATTGTGACAAAATAATATTTTTACAAACATTGACTTTCTCCGGTTTCTCGCTTCTTTTTTCAAATGATTTCTCTCATATATAAACTCCTATACTGTAGGTAGTATACCTAATTATCGGTCTACTTATTCTTTAGTAATTTTAGAAGAAACTTACGCCTGATAAACTTTTAAAAATTAGTATGTATCGATCGCGTATCGATGCGCGGATTAGCATTATAGTACCAACAGTCATGTAATTCTTGTAATTAGTATTATGACGGGTAAGTACCTAACTGATTAATAATTTATGAAGAAGTAGGTATCACACTACCCATGAAGAACCAGTTTATTAAATGTTGCGCCTGTCTCAAGGTCGAGTATTCAAAAAATAGTCGAGAACTTTTTTCGATTTATTATAAATAATATGGATATTTTTTACAAATCGCCCGATTTAATTTAAATTTATTTTTATGTTTAGGTACCTAACCCACTGGGAATTTGAATTGAATCGGATTATATCGAAGCTTATACACGATTACAGAGTTCGAAGTTGTTAGCGTGGTATAGATAAGTGGACACGTATTAAACCCGATACAACTTTCAAGATTATATTTCGTACTGTGACAGTTGTAATCGGTAATCGGCGATGATACGGTTGGTGAATTCGATAAAAATGTGCGTTTAAAACCGCCGATGAAAAATTTACACGATGGAAAAGCCTATGAAAAAAGTTTCGCCGAATGAGGATAGTGATTTTCCGGTGATGTCGCTACATAGTCAATCACCCATTAATTCGTCGTCGCGACCTTGCTCACCTTCGAGTAATCATTCATCTGTATTATCCGCTCTCATCAAACCAATTAGGTAAGTTTTTGATGGAATAGGAAAAAAAAGTTCCATCAAATAACACGAGTGTAAGTTAGCTACCTGCTTATATGTTTGTATTGTCAACGAATACTCGCAAATTACCATCCCCATATAAATTTCTGCGTGTGTTAGGTATTAAACGTGAACATCTCTACCAATGGTGTTATTTATAGAAAAAAATCACTAAAACCGTATTAACTCGTGTGGCGCTATTTTTAAAGCTGGTTGTGTTTTGGTATCCCTTGAATTTAATTGATTTATGGCCCACGATAGTGATTTTCATCATGTTTCAAGTACTCTTGAGTTTTGTGTCTATTGAACTAAAAGTTTTTCTTATAATTTTGGACGCAAAATTTGTGCTCATCTAGTCCCTCTAATAGAGTTTTTCTATGAAAGTTATGAACAGTGTTTCTTTTTAGGATCAATTATCGTTGCTAAAATTAGGTGTATAAAATTAAAAATTAACGACTTCAAAAATGAGGATGCAAATCGCTTGAAAACTTACCATCGTTGATAAATTATGCACAATTTTTTTCAAACGAGCAACACCACTTCAAGCTGTATGAACTAATGCAAAGTAAACAATGAAATAAATTAATTTCTATATTTTTCAATGGAATGAAAAATCATTCGGCGAATATCCTCCTTTGACTTTCCATTCTAGTAGGTACTTCCTAGATCAACGAATCGTTTATATTTTATTCGTTTTCAATGCCACTTTGATTAATTACCTACATTATTGAACCATTTTAAAATTTGTAGTAGATAAAAATGGATCATTGTTGATTGTAAGTTGAGATCAAGTCTCGATATCAGAATCACTCTGTAACCTCTACTAGTTTTGAAGTTACTATCCCTCATAAAACGATTACCTAAGTATTTTTTTTCTGCCTGTGACTTTCTAGAGTAGGCAACTAATCCGGTTTTGGCGCTTTTTTGCATTTTTTTAAAAATTCAACCTATGAAAATGAAAATTGAAAATCATGCCAAATATTATTTCATTATTCATTTGCCTTTCAAACACTCGAGTATTCATCGTTGTTATGAGATTAGATAATAATTATCATTTTTGTAATCACCTTAGCATGTGCAGACTTGTTTTCGCTATCAGTGGGTAGGTATTCTTGGTAATACCTTACCTAACAAAAGTAAAAAAGTGTTACAAATTCACTCACTTTTATTTATAGAAGCTCTTATTCAATTATTCATTGCTCATTGTTTCGAATTCGATGAACTGTGGATGGCTCGTGTGTCGTGTGCGAATAAAGAAAATATACTTACACTACGCACCATTGGAGTTCATTGCAACTAAATTACCTATTCTGCGCGCTCAACAACCTGTTTCAGTAGATCAGTACATCGATAGTTATCTAATATCTAATTATTATCTTCCAAGTCCAAGATCATTTCGAAAATTCATTCAAATTACTTTTGTAGGCCAATGACCAGGCCTGTTTGTCCCGAGCGCTCATTTTTGAATCCCTTTTTTTTAAAGCTGTGCCCGAAAGAAATGAAAAGCTGAACATTCGTAACTGGAGGTATTAATAGTATTATAGGTAGGTACACTCACATGCCACATAAGCAAATTCCTTTTGTTTTGCTTGGGGTATTGTTTTCGAACCTTCAGAAAATTTCGCGTAGAAAATTTTGAAAATTTGTGCCACGACTAATGTTGAGCTCTGAATACGAATGCGTAAATTTTTGAAATTAAGAATGACTAATGGGTATTTTTAATTTTTAATTAATTAACAGACACAGTGTTACCAGCCACACAGAAAGTATACGAGACTTTTTAAAAACTTATAAATTAAATTGAAACATGACCCGATGATTACCCGATGAGGATAAAATATTTATTTAGATATTCTACGTCGTTTAACGTTTATAATTTCCGAGCACGTGTGAATAATTTAATACGAACATCATTAGAATACCTATCCATTATATTTTTCAATTTCATCCTCTCTGTTTAGTCTGTACTGCCGATAACTTTTCTAAAGAAATTGACTCTAAAGAAAACGATAACATTGTGTAGAGCATACCTATCGATGGCGAATAATTTCATGCGGAATTAGGAATTCGATCTTATTGTAATAATAACACGTAAAACCGGTTTATCACCTGAGGTGCACGAATCGTACGCGATTACGTCTCGCAATTTATTCTATTTATAGACGAGTTACTTCCGCTGCAAAGATTTTAAAATTTCAAACACCGACAACACTGATGCTATCGATCATATGAGTTACTCGCTTTGGTTACTCGTTACCATTACCATTATCTGCTTTTTGTATTCCCTAGTATTCAGTTTAATTTGTATTTTAGTCGAGTTGTGTATTGTTTGGCACACCATCAAAGTGATTTTTATTAAATACTAAAAATATCTGTACAATTTTCATGCTATAAGTTGATGATAATATTCGGCTAATCATTATGTCACACACCCGCACAGGAAGGTGTCACCTGGTTTAATGCCACCAGGCTCTCCAGGAATATTTCGACGGAGAAAATCGTCAGCTTACGAAGGTAGTTATCATCATTCGTCGTTGATCGCAGCTCGAGAGCAGTTTAATTCTAAAATGTCCGAGAGTCCGAACGAAACACCTCAAGAAATTCCACAGTCGCCGATAAATACCGGAGTAACGCCGTGGCCAATTTCCAAAGATGATTACGAGCTTAAAGAAATCATAGGTGAGATTTTTACCGCAGCATTTCAATTTAAATCGACGTCGTTTGCTAAAGTGCTTCATCTTTGTCAGGTGTCGGTGCTACAGCTGTCGTTCATAGCGCTATTTGTAAACCAAGAAATGAAAAATGCGCGATAAAACGTATCAATTTGGAGAAATGGAATACCAGTATGGATGAGCTATTGGTACGTTGAATCAGTGTAATCTACACGGTTTCTGATCTTAGTTTATTCATAGTGGTTAACTTTTTAGAAAACAGTTTGTCTGTGCAGAAAGAAATACAAGCGATGTCTTCATGCCATCACGAAAACGTGGTTACATATTATACCAGTTTTGTTGTTAAAGAAGAATTATGGCTGGTACTACGACTACTTGAAAATGGCTCGCTGTTGGACGTCATCAAGCATAAAATGAGGACCACCAATTGTAAACACGGAGTGTTTGACGAATGCACAATAGCTACTGTTCTGAAAGAGGTTCTCAAAGGGTTGGAGTATTTTCATAGCAATGGACAAATTCATAGGTAAAATTTTAATTCATTCGCGTACCTAAGTCTCGATGAGTATAAAAAACTAATTGAATTTTTTCAACAGGGATATCAAAGCTGGTAATATATTACTGGGTGAAGATGGAACAGTTCAAATAGCTGATTTCGGTGTCAGCGCTTGGTTAGCGACTGGCCGAGATCCGTCCAGGCAAAAAGTACGACATACTTTCGTCGGGACACCTTGCTGGATGGCTCCTGAAGTTATGGAGCAGGTTGGACCTCCTTATCGGATTATTTTTTCTGATTTATTACTTGTCATGATACGTTATGAGATAACGTGTTTGTTCCGAATAATTTATAGGACCACGGTTACGACTTTAAAGCTGATATCTGGTCGGTGGGGATAACCGCTATTGAAATGGCTACCGGAACAGCTCCTTATCATAAATACCCTCCGATGAAAGTATTGATGTTGACGTTACAAAACGATCCGCCTACTTTGGATACTGGTGCTGAAGATAAAGACCAATATAAAGCTTATGGTAAAACTTTCCGTAAAATGGTCGTCGATTGCTTGCAGAAAGATCCTTCCAAGAGGTAAATTACATAAATTTTTCGCTTTCAGAATTATTGCAACTTGATTGATTTGTTCATATCTTTTAGACCCACTGCTACCGAGCTATTGAAAAATCCGTTCTTTAAAAAAGCCAAAGATAGGAAATATCTACAACAAACGTTAATCGCCATTGGACCGAGCTTGGAAACAAGAGTTTTGAAGGTGTGTAATATTTTTCTGTCCGGATAATTTCTCATGTTTAATCCATAAACTAAATTTCTTAAATATTTTCGTAGGCTTCCAAGAAACAACCTGGTTCTGGAAGACTACATAGGACATTGACCGGTGAATGGGTATGGTCATCGGAAGAAGAAGACGCTGGCAATGCTTCTGATGAAGAAGAAGTACGATTATATTCCATACTCGAATTATAAATTGCGTTCAATTCATTCACAATTTTTTTTTTCTAGATACCCAATAAGCCTTTCAATATAATCAACAATGAAGATTCGTCAGACAGCGAAGGCGAACACACTCCTATTAATTTAGTTTTAAGAATGAGGTAATTATCAACAACCATAGTCGAAAAAAGATCATTACTAAGTAATTTCAATCATTAACTGGGTTTTTTACTTTTCAGAAATGGTAAAAAAGAATTAAACGATATAAGATTCGAATTCATGTTAGGTAAAGACAGCGCCGAAGGTATTGCTTCGGAATTGGTGGGCGCTGGATTGGTCGATGGTAGAGACATTGTTGTGATAGCGGCAAATTTAAGAAAATTAATCGATAGCAACGGAGAGATGAAATCAGTAACTTTTCCTTTAGTAAGTATCATTAAAGGATGATGTCATTTCTGGCGATACTATCTCGTTTATTGACTCAATAATATCATTTGTTTATCTAGAGTTCGGGTTATGATAGCAATGATGTTCCTGACGATAAAACTTTAATCGGATTCGCCCAAATATCCATGGTAGAATGATATTCAAACACCTAGCAGACTGAATTAAATTCCTAGCCTGTGGTTAGGGTTTGCAAGATATTAATTTATTCATTATTGTCATTTATTTAATGTAGTGTAATAAGTTGAGAGTAAGCTATTATTTTGATCACTCATTATGTAATTTGTAATTACGATTTTTTTCCTGTGCAATGATACACGATGATTATCTTTACGAGCCAACACTTCTTAATCACGCTGATGGGATGTTTTTGTATTTTCATAGTATTATTTTTTGAAACCTTTTAGCCTATTAGGAAATGATTAATTTGAGGAGTTTTAAAAATAAAGCAAGACATTTGGTGATAAGTTTCTGTTATTTCATTTTCTTTTAGCAGGATTTGTGAATTATGTCAACGGTAGGAGTGGAGTAAGTTCTGATATCGAGCTCATGACTCATGAGGCTCTCGCGTATTAAATACTTTGTGGACAGTATTATTTCTTTCTTTGAAGATAGGTACATGGTAAGTTGGAAATTTTGAAGGACTTTCACGATTATTGACTGGGAAAACTCATTGACATTTTGACAATGACAGCAGAAAGTAGGTAGGAA
Source organism: Paracoccus marginatus (assembly GCA_900065295.1). Lineage (NCBI taxonomy): Eukaryota > Metazoa > Arthropoda > Insecta > Hemiptera > Pseudococcidae > Paracoccus > Paracoccus marginatus. The sequence continues at coordinate 9,649 of FIZT01027540.1, read as the reverse complement.
AATCGTGGAATACATGGAAATTTGAAATTTAGAGATTCGATTCCCCAACTTTTGTCGGAGTTGGAAAGTGCGATGATGCAATGATGCATTTTACTTTAGATGCATTGCTCATTGGAAAATTGGAAATGAAAGAGGAAGTGGGGAAGGGGAGAAATAAGAAAAAAACCAACAAAAAACTGACCAATTTATAACGACTTGGTCAGCATCGTCAATTTTTAGTAGGCAAAGAAAATAGGCATCGTATCGATATGAGTGACGTCACAGTCACACATGTTGAAAATTTTTTCCAATAAGTCGAAGTATCAATGCAAAATTTTGTGATAATTCCTTGATAATTCATCTTGTTTATATTTTTCCTTCAAATTTTCGCGATTTTTGAATTATCTCGAAGTGTAATTAAACTTTGAAAAGAGATATTTACCTAACTATCATAAGAAATCTACAGAACAAAGGACATGTGATGCGAATAATTTGCACATACGTTTCATTTCATTATATTTTTTAGTGGTGCGTGAATTTGCGTATTATAAATTCCTTTCCAACGCCATTATTATAGAGCACCTTTGTTAGAAGGATGATCCTTGTGTTTTTGCAAGTCAAAGTAAGTGTTATTTTTCTTGTTCTTTGTACCAATTCAGTTTGAACTCATTTTCTGAACAAATCTCTGAATTGTGTGATTATGAATTCATTCCAGACGTAAAATTTCAAATGGAGGCTAGTTACCAAGCTTTTGTTTCCGAAACAGACGACGACTCTGAGGATGTTCCTCACGAGAGCAATGTTAAAATCCATATTCCTCCAACATCCAAAGGTGATAATATTTTCATCTCGTGTCAAAAGCTTGAGCGCTAATTGAATATAATATCAACTCTTCTTCTAGTTACGAGATGGAGCCATATAGAGGATTTGGATCTTTTTTTCACCAGAATTTACGCTTATCACCAAAAAGGAGGATACTTTTGTATATTATTACGCGGTGTTCTGGAACTTATCAAAGTTATTTTTATGCTAGTATTTTGCGTGTTCCTCGTGTATTTCGTAGATTACCAAGTTTTATTTCGGTATGTATACTCAACTTTTTGCGATTACTTTTTTGAAAACAAACATTAATTATTACGTCTTTTCACAGTAACAAATTACCTCCAAATTTCAATAACAGTAGTTCTGCTACTCCGCATAAAATTACCATACCAGATGCGATTTGCCCACTGCATCAGTGTTTTAAAGATATTAGTGGGTTTGCTTGGATGTGTATTACAATCGTACTAGTCTATTGGCTGTTTCGTTTAATTAAACTGATGTACAATTTATACCACTTTTGGGATATCAAAGGATTTTTCAATATCGCTCTTCAAATACCAGACGTAAGTTTTTTATCTATTTTAAAATTTCTGAAAAGATCGTGATAGGGATTTATTAATTCAATTTTTAATATTTACAGGATGAATTGAGTAATATAACTTGGAACGAAGTTCAAAAAAAAATATGCGAAGTGCAACGTGAGCAACAGATGTGTATTAGGAAAAACACATTAACGGAGTTAGATATTTATCATCGAATATTGAGGTATGCATATATTTGAAAAAATACGAACGTTTTTTCATCTTGTTATCTCATGAAAATTTTAATTACAGATCGAAGAATTATATGGTAGCCATGGTAAACAAGTCAGTACTACCAATTCATTACAATATGCCCTTCTTCGGCGAAGTTACGTATATGAGTCAAGGGCTGAAATACAATTACGAACTTTTATTCTTCTGTAAGTGAAAATGTTGATAAAATATAGGTGCAAGTACGATAATTTATAATGAAATGAATTCACAAACGATGAATGTTTCAACAGCTGGACCATGGGGTTTCTTTGAAAATTGGCACCTGAAAGATGATTATAAGAAATCTAGCAAACGTCAGGAACTAGCTGCTAGACTTAAAAGATACATCGGTCTGTTCGCCTTGGGTAATACAATCCTCGGCGCATTCATTTGCGTCTGGCAATTTGTATATTTCATCTTTAATTACGCTGAAGTAAAGTTTTAATTTTTGGTCGTGAAATTATTCTCGAATTGGATACTTAAATTTTTTCGAATAATTTCAGTTATTGAAAAGAGAACCTGGAGTTTTGGCGTTGAGATGCTGGTCACTTTACGGAAGACTTTTTTTAAGACATTTTAACGAACTTGACCACGAACTAGAAGCAAGGCTGAGGAGAGCATATCGCCCCGCTTCCAAATACATGAATACTTTTTCATCGCCTATCATGATTATTATTGCTCAGTACGTTGTTCAATTATTGTAAAAATATGATTGTGTAGGTAAACGAAGCTAATTATTTGTACGTATGAAATTTTCAGCTATGTTAGTTTCATTGCTGGCTCAGTACTAATCGTGCTCGGAGCTTTAGCCATTTATGACGAAGATGTTCTCGCTGTCGAGCATGTGCTCACTATTATTACCATTTTAGGAGCCATTACCGCCATATTCAGGTAGTAACGAATTTTTGCGCCCCCTCTCCGTGTGTTTGAAGTTCTTAATTTTTTTAATTTTTGTTCGCAGAGGATTTATACCCGATGAGAATATGTGTTGGTGTCCTGAAAAATTATTAATTGAAATTCTAGCCGAAGTTCACTATTTACCTGATAGTTGGCGAGGTCAAGCACATTCTACTGGCGTGCGAGATCAGTTTTCTCAGTTTTTCCAGTACAAAGCTGTAATGATTCGAGTCATAGTCGATATTTTTTTCTACATAAATTGAAAATTTTCTAAACTCGATATTATCCACAGGTTTACTTACTTTTTGAATTGATCTCACCTGTGGTTGTTCCGTGGATTTTGTATTTCAAACTGAGACCACGAAGTTTGGAAATTGTCGATTTCTATAGAAACTTCACCGTTTCTGTGTTAGGCGTCGGTGACGTGTGCTCATTCTCATTGATGGATATGAGAAAACACGGAAATCCTACATGGCAAACTCCAGGGTACATGAAATGTCCCGAAAACAACAAACAAACTCAAGTAAATTCATTGAAAAGTTGAATCGTGGAAAGTTTTTACATTATGGTTACTTGATAATTTTTTATCTAGGCTGAAGATGGCAAAACTGAGTTATCGTTGATTCATTTTGCCACCATGAATCCTACCTGGCAACCTCCTCAAGAAGCTGAACAATTTATTCACGAAGTGAAAGAAAAAGCTCGACATCACGAAGATACTCAAGATGAGATTGATCGTCATTCTGAAGCGTTGGAATCTGTCAGCGCTGGAGTGAGTGCCAATATTCGCTGGCTGATGCTCATTTGATGTATTCGCTAATTGAAATGCACTATTATTTTTCAGTTAAGTATGATCGCATCTCATCACCAACCATCGTATCCTTCTACCTCTAGAATGAATAATGCCCACGATTGTCGATTAGAAGTACCTGTCAGATCATCGTCCTATTATTATAAGTGAGTTGTGTTGAAAAATTACTCCACATGCAATTAATTCGACGTATTCCTAACTACGATTTTTTTTGTAGTCCTACTTTTGGCAATTCGGATTCAATCTATGGAGAGGACAGATTAATGGTACATGCTGAAACACCGTCAGTTGATATGAGCATTAATACACTATATCTTCATGGAGTTCACCACAGGTACGTAGTTTTCTTATCAATGCGTAAATCGATATCAAAAAATGAAAAATAAATCCATCATAATGATATGCACATTGCAGAAAATTAGCGTCCAAGCCTAGAGAACCAACTTACGATGAATCTCCTACAGTTGGAGCTCCAAGTGTGAACACTTATACTGCCATAGTACCATCAAGCTCGAGGCAAACCGCTACCAGAACGAACCTCTGTGAAGGTACCCCATTACTGAAAAATGTTCCTAAACATTTCTGACTGATAAATGGCAAATGGCAAGAGTTTTTATGAAGGATACAAACGAACTGCAAAATCCTGCGAAAAGATTAATTTTTATTTTATTTTTCAAAAGGAAATTGTGTTTCAGTTTTACTCTTTTCTAAGGTTATAGTGAGATAGAAGGATATATTTTTTGTTCAAATTTTTATTTAATAAGTATTTTATAAGTTTTGACTGAATTTTAAGTGATTTGAGCTTTAAAAATTGTGACGAGGATGTTTTTATGCAATGAGTGCCGTAATTTATGCAAAGCACAGGGTTAAAGGGAGGTAACTTATTCGAGTTATTTCCAGTTGATCCGTTTGGTTGAATTTTTTCTTGGTATATTATTTTACTTTTTTAACTTCTTCGTGTTTCAAAGACTTACTTAGTTGTGGTGTTTGTCTACTACAATTTCTACCATTTTTTTTTCAAAGCTGCCGAAAAAAGGCTTCCAAAATTTGCTATGTATTTTCTTCTCCCAATATCATACGTTATAGCTCGTGGAATTTACGAATGATTCGTGGTCCCAAATGTTGTTACTTTTCAAAATAAAGTACTAACTGGAAACGATACATATGTTCATTACTTTTTGTAATCGTTTAATATTTTTGCAATATTATTGTATTTTATGTTTGAATGTACAATGCTTGTATAGCATTAATAGCTTTTAAGGATGAACCCTTATGTTAAAAATTTAATTTTGTTTGCATTTCGATTTGTAAATAAAATCACGTTTTTGAATAACTTTTAAAATAGGTACGTATTTTAAAGAACTTTTCCTGTACGCCTGTATATTATTTTGTTGGGTAAGCTAACGGTAAGAATGAGATTCAGAAATTGTAGGTCTGATTTTTGTTCAGCAGCTTCTTTTCATTTTACTAATACTTAACTTGTGTTTAGATTAGTTGCTTTTTACCAGTCACTTTTTTGTAATGTGTCTGTGATATGTTTTCTGTTGAATGTAAGCCTAATTATAATAATAAAAAGGAAAAAATCAAGTAATATTTCGTTATTATTTATATGATTTTTCTAGTCAGCGTTTCTAAAAAAGTGCATTAATTTTTTTTAAAAAAAGTTTACGCTTTGTTTTGTTCTTACAATTTCTACGTTTCTTCTAGTTCTGAAATAGGGTTAAATAAGTTTACAATAATGATGGTTCTCTGCGATATTCTATGCGAAGAACCCGAACAATTAAAAATATTGTTTTTGATTTCGTTGAGAATGGGAACTTGACAAAAAACGTAGAAGTTCAGTCAAAACGCATGTGTTTCATAACTCGTAACTTCGCAAGCAAGTAAACATCACAAGGTCAGCGTTTAATAAGAATTTTGAATTCCCCACGCTGTAGGCTATTTAGGCGTCGTAAAATTTTGCGAAGTAATAACGTCTTCGGATGCTATTGTTGTTCCTTCATGCGCTTCAATTGATAAATTTTAATTACGATTTTTTTACTCTATTTTTTCCACATGGTGCGATCGTTGCGTAAAATTCTCCAACGAGAGAGAAATTTTGTATAGACACATGGTGCTAATTTGCATACGGCAACACTGTCGCAAACTTACTCAAAAATTGAAATCACCTAGATTCTGAATTTTCTGCTTCTGTTGGTACTTTTCTATTAATTTTTGAGTAATTTTAAATATCGGGTGTTTAATTACATCGTGTTAATTGATTAATCGGTCGAAAAGTAGTGATTTTTGTAGGGAATAGTCGCGATATCGGTCTCGAGTATAGAATTAATTGACGTTGCGTTGTTCAAAACACCTTGTTATCGATATTGAAATTTTAATATAATTTCGAATGTAATCGAATAATTTCGTACGTTTTGACGTATTAATCAAAAAGTAAGTATTTTATTGAAGCCATTACTAAATGTACATTCGTCATTCCTGACGTGCGATATATTGGCAAAACTAATGCGTTTTATTGAACGATACAAAGAGCTAACGGCGATGTAATCGAGAATCAAATTGTCGGAGCGCTTTTTAATCCTATTAATATTTAATTTAAAAACCGTATGAGGTAAATTTACCGAGTCAATGAACCCGATACATGAAGCGTATGCTACGAAGAGAGGACTTTTTTCCAACGTCGTTTATACGCCTGATTAAGACAGAAAGCGTGAAAACAGTGGTAGTGTTACGAATGTTATGTTTGGGAAATTATATTAATTAACAACTCGTCGGAGGCGTTTTGCGACGTGTTTTTGATTCTTTAATACTAATCAACGGTGCGTTGTTTGTTATTCAGAATGGCCAGTACTAAAGAAGAAACCAGAGAAGAAGAGGAAGACGACGATGACAGCGTCGAAGATCTCGTCTCCACTATCAATTATAACACCATTACTTCTATGTCGGCGTTGAAAGAAATCCTAGGAGCTGATAGTCGTAACAGTAGCGAAGATGTATCCTGGTTCCAGCATTATTTCCTCAGACATGTGAATCGTCTACCTTCCCGGAGTCAGTATCCTGGCCGACGATTATCCGAGTGCAAAGAAGAAGACGAAGGTTTAGATACGGACGTTAAAAATGAACCAGATGAAGAAACCGTACCTCCGAACGTCACAGAGAATACGTCAAACACGAAGTGAGTACTGATAAAACGTGTACCATACTTATCTAAATGTATATGTATTGGTTTCACTAAACGTGTACGTATTTTGCCCTCTACAGCAAACAGTATTCTAATGCCATTTCTAAATCATCGAGTTCATCAACTCCTACATCCCCGTCGTCATCAATGCCGTCTAGTCCACGAAAAACTCATGCGTACGAAACACCACCGACATCACCGAAAGTCAGTCGAGGCACGTCGCCTCATTTCGATAAACGCTTCTTCGAAGCCGGATTGATTGAGATGAAATCTCAAGCGTCGTCTACGTCTACACTCGATGATTCTTCCAACGACGATGTCTGGGTCAAACGAGTCGACCTCAAGAAGGTAAGAGAATGGTTTTGGTTTTTGCAAATATTTATACAGCATGTTTTCCTTCTTTTTACCACGGTTCTATACTAAACATCAACCGATAGGTATAAATAGAAATTAGTCATTTCAAATTTAGGTGGGTACTCAATTTTAATGTGTTGGTTTTAGTAGTAGATAAATTTCCTTTTCTCATTATCGCTCGTGTATCGAAAAACGATTAAGTTTCGCAATCATCTTGGATGTAGGAAGTGTGCCAATCGGTCAATTTTGTACAATTGGTCATGGACTTCTGTAATGATGTTCTTCTGCTATTAAATTCGCAGTTTTATTGTTTGCATACGGAAGCTGAATTAGAGCTAAGTGCCTCAAGCTTCGGAGGTAATAAGGCAGCTCGTGATTTTATCTTTTTTTTCAAATTGATCTAGGAAATGCTACAGTAATTTAAATTATGGGAAACTGTTTCGCATCTATTTCATAGAATGTTTTTTTTTTTTCACCACACCATGTACAGTTTTAATGTAATGAAGTTTGATGAATTGAAACTATTGGAACAGTTGACTATCTATTAGGAACCCGTTAAAACAAACGTTCGATTAATCATTCAGCCATTTTAGAATCGAAGTTTGTGTCAATTAATCGAATTATCCAATCAAATGATTGAATTATTAGAACTAACGAATGAAAATGTCGAACGCGAACAACCAAATAGGATTTTAATTAAAATGGGAAGTACTTTATGCTTCAACCAATGTTATATTTTCATGTATTATTTTTTTTTGTGAAGATTTTCGCCTACTTGCTTTTTTTTACATACCTACCAAGTCGAAGAATTTGACGATGAAATTTAGTCATCGATAATGTTCATTGTTGTCGCTTTAGAGAGTGAATTTTCCACTGTATTCAGCTCGGGTAGACTACCTCGAAGGTCATAAATTATAAAATAATCTACATCGAGACGGAAAATCTCCGATTATCGAATTCGCAATTGCAACTCGCCTCCTTCAATTTTTCCAGGTCGTTGATCAAATAAATATTCCAATACGTGTATGCCGAGCGTGAGGTTCTATTTGTAACTTTTCTTCGACGACTACGAAGGCTAAAAGGATCGTTGCGAATTAGGTTTATTAATAAGAGAAGCGTAACACGATAGCCAAAATTGTCGGTATCATTAAAATTTATTGGTTTGTTTATTAAATAGATTTTGTCGTTGTTGATCGTATAATTTGTGGTTGTTTGCGTGGTTAAAAACGTACGTAAACGTATACCGTATCACATATATGGCGTAATTCTTCACTCGGCGCGCGTATTTACGGTTGAAATGGCAAAAATTCGAATGGAATTTTGATTAATAACGTTAACGTCGCATGGAGATGGTAAATTACACGAGCACTATCAAAGCACAGCCGTCGGTCTGGCGTTCCTCTATCAGTTGTGTAGGATTCGAGCGAAAAGGTATGGCATGGGGGAGAATGCGATACCTATACTAGATTTATTGTGCTGCAGGATGGTAGGCATAGGCACACAGAAGATTTACAATTTTTGCTCTTTTTTTTATCCAGGAAAAATTTAATATTTTCGATTTTGTTCGTATTTTTAAGTTATCAGTTGATTTGTGATTTTTTTTCAAGCACAATTTGATTTTCAAATTTAAAAAAAAAAAAAAAATTAGAAAAATTTTGAAAAAAAAATTCAATTCAAAAAAATGAAAGAAAAAAGATTATTTCGGAAAAAAATAATTTTTTTATGTGAAAATTTTGCATTTTTCCACATAAAATGTCAAATTTTTGGTAAAGTCTTGAATGAAAGATACATAATAGTTTTTTAAAAAAAATTATATTTCACAAAATTCAAGTAGACAGGCTTTGATAAGATTTTGAAAAAAAAAATGACGAAATTCCGACTTCTTTAGGCAAGAAACCTCCAACTAATCTGGATGTTATTATTTGATCATTTAGAACTTGTTTTATTTCTATTTTGATGACACTGACGCCGGTTCAGCTCTGTAATTGGAGACGTATAGCCACTGCAAAAAGAAAAAAAAAACTCATAATTTTACTAAAATCAAAACCAATGAAATGAACATAATGTACTCACAAAATAAGCTATATCGAAGAGAAAATTCGAAACTGTCTCGTTGAATTGTTGGAACATTTGTCCAGAAAACGAATAGAAAATATAAGCCAGGGTGGCAAATCCTTTCATCCCAGATACGACGAAATTCCGACGAGGTTCCGCAGAAACCTCGGGCAGTACAAAACTCACACCTAAAACCATACCCAAGACGAGTGAAAAAGTATTAAATCGCGACATTTCGATAATTTTTTTTACCACAGCAGTGAAGTTGTTGCTTCGAAAAAAGTTCAAAACTGCGATATTTTCACTTTTCACTGCAATCGACTTTTCATAGGTAGTAGATAGGTACGTATGTAACTACGTACATGATTCTTGTCCCCACTGAAAAAAAAATTGTTTTCATTTTCGAACACAAAACGTTGATAAATTCGACAATTCGGGTATTCGGGTATGAAATATAAGATGGGGGACGGGAGGACGACGTAATCTACACAGTGAGACCGTAGGGTTCCCCAAGATAAGATTTGACCCTATTCAAGTGCTGTTATTTGGTATAGGAAAATTGAAAAAAAATTGTTTCGCGAAATAATTTCTTAAACAATGTAGGTCCTGATAGTGCAGGAAAATTAGGCACATTTTGGGCGGTTAACAGGAAAAAATTCCCAACAAAGCGATTTTTGGTAGAGGTCAGTAGTACCCTCCTGTTGAACGTACTAAAAGTCCTCAACATTCCGACCCCAGGGGGGCTTACCCCCCCCC
>FIZT01027517.1:0-12661 GCA_900065295.1 Paracoccus marginatus | reverse complement strand
TTTTTTTTTTTTTAATTTTTTTTTTTTTTTTTTTTTTTTTTTTTTTTTTTTTTTTCATTAAAAAATCTGGGGTGCCTTCACTTGGAATTTGAAACTGTGTACTTATACACAATTTCATAGGCGGCGTTCACATTGTCAAGTAAAAGTGCATTCAACTTCAAGTACTTGAATCCTAGGGCAGTTTTACATTTGCGAGTCCAATTTTTCGGTTACAGCTTTTTGATTGGTCATATTTGGTTTTCCCTTTTTTGCCTGTGTATGTAGTGCCTTAGATTCAAGTAACTTTCTTCACTTGCACTTGACAATGTGAACGCCGCTATAAGATATCAACAAACTTTCATAATGGGCAAATGCATTCATTTCTATTCCGGCAATTTAATTAATTACAGGCTAAGAATTGCAATTTTTTGCATCTTCATCCCGTTTAAATAAATTTGACAAAGTTTACAAGGCACAAAGTCCTGTAGTGGCCAATTAATTTTGATGTGATGGAAAACTTTCAAATGAGCAAATCACGGACGTAATACACTAATCTGGACTCTTCACTAAACGTAGTATGAGGACGACGAAGCGTGCCGAGACGCGACGCAAGGGAGAGCCGCCCAGGGAGGTAAATTGCATTTAACTGCGTTGAAATCTCGTTCTGCTGTAGCCCCGCCCAGGGAGGTATTTTTGCATTGCGCTTATGCTCCTCTCAGCCCCGCGTCTCGGCACGCTTGTTTTACCCTCAGTGAAGAGTCCAGATTAGTGTATTACGTCCGTGGAGCAAATCTTTCGGAAACGAAAAAATTAGAAAAAATCTGATTGGCTAATACTTTGTTTTTCAATTTTTGTTTATTTTTTCAATTTTTTTTTTATGTATTTAAAAATCGGCAATTGATTTTCTTCACCGTCAATTTTTTTCAATTTTCATTTTTTTTTAATTTTGGTGTTTTGATTTTTTTTTTTGATTTAGAAATCAGTTTGAATAATAATTTTTTTCTCAACGTCAATTTTTTCAACTTTTTATTTTTTAAAAATTTTTTTGATTCAAATTTTTTTTTCTGTTAAAAATCAGTTCGAATTATGATTTTTTTCAAAATTGTTTCAATATTTTTTTTTTTTTTTAATTTGTGTTTTGATTTTTTTCAACTTAGAAATCATCAGTTCAAATAATAATTTTTTTTTCAACCTCAATTCTTTTAATTTTCAATTTTTTTTTTCAATTTAAAAATCAGTTCGAATAGTAATTTTTTTTCAGCGTTAATTCTTTTAATTTTTAGTTTTTTTTTCAATTTTTTTTATTTAATAATTTTGTTTATGTACTTACCATTTCTCAACATTTAATTTTTTTTTTTAAAGAAAAAAAAATGAGTGTCAAGTTTCAAATTTTTTGGGCTTTTTAAAGTGTTTGATTTTATATTTTTTTCCTTTTTCAGTACTTTACTTACTCATCATTATCAGAAAATTATTTTTCAAATTGAATTTTTTCATTTGTTCTCAATTTTTTTTTTTGCATTTTCATTGATCCAAAAAAATTAATTTTTCAACCATTTTTGAAAATTTTTAATATCTTCATCCCTTATCTTATCCCCTTTTACTTGGCACGAACTCCTTTATCAATTTTTTTTTATTTCACATACGTTTAAAAAATTTCTCGTTTCCCCATCAGTAGGTACAGGTACTGATATTGTTAGATCATCCAAGTACAGATTAAAAGCTAACACACGACACGAATTATTTCACTATAGCATGCACTCGAATAAGATATGTATTTCGTATCAAGTATCTAAAGGTACACAAGTTTATATACCTATTTACAAGCTAAAAATTACTAAAATCTAAAAACTAGCAAAAGAAAAAAAAATGTTATAACATTAAAAACACTAAAACGTACTTTTTGATTGGTAAATGAATTTATGCGATAAATTAAAACTACGTTGCGGCCAATAATTTCGGCACTTTTTCAACTAATCGTAAAGTAAGTATGTTGTATGAAAACAAAAAACACACACACACACACCCTCACACACGAGGTAAACATTTAAAAAACGCTACGCGAATAAAAAATTAGTAAGTACATAATAAAGACGTGTGAAAAAGAGAAGAAAAAATATTATAGTGGACGAATTACGAGTAAATGTACCAACGAGTACATTGTACCCTCGAATAATAAGGTGGGCGTTTCCTCGAACGTACATAATTTTTCCCCCTTCGTAAAACCACTTCCCCCTTAAAACCTACATCTACAGTTTAAGTAATCACTTGAAAGAAAAAAAAGACGAAATAAATGCACGTAAAAAATATCCATCCTTTCTCACACATACGTTATGATTTTTTTTCGAAATGAAAAAAAAGCATTACGTTGGCAGTGCAACAAAAAAATCCGAGCTGCCTATCTAACCTATTGTTAGCGTTTTCCTTCGTGTAAGTCATACCTACCTATTAGGTTATATTTTTCTATATTCAATACATTAATCAAGCTTAAAAACAACAATGTCGTCTAATACTATATCGATTTACATGCATTTAAAGAAAATGAGAGGAAAAAAATTACACAAAAGCGACTTATACAATATCAAGCGAGAAACAAAAGAACAAAAAAAAAACAACATATCAACAAATGGAACAGAGAAAATAAACAAATGTCACGGAAATGAATTAATTAATATTAATAATCAATCGTATAGGAAGAGAGAGAGAGGGAAAAATAATGAAGTAAATAATACATAAATGTATAAGCGACACACTCTAAGTCATACAGGCAAAAAAAAATAAGCTTTACAATTTTTCGTAAGGTTGAGGCGAATTCACGTCTGTAAACAAAACAAAAATGTAAGCCGTTTAAATTACGCTTCGCAAAAAAAAAAAAAAAAATGAAGATGTAAACGTTATAATGATGGTCAATTTTTTTTTCAATTTTCGAGGTTAAAAAATAGTAGATATGGCATGCAATAGTTTTCTGATCGTTTGTATGAATGGGAATGAATGACTCCTTGATTAGAAATTGAGCTATTTAGGTTGATATGGTACTGTATTCCATGAATTAATTTTAGCAACTTGAAAAACTTTTCTAATCAATTGAAAATTTTTTATCTTTATTCTGAATTTGTATTAATGTAAAAACAAATGAAATGAAAAAAAATGCAAATCTAAAGCAAATGATAGTCGTTAATTTAAAAAATGAATTAATCGCTTCAGCTGTACGAAATACTATCGCCACTTCTCTTACCGGAACTGTATTGCGTGTACTGTTGATATTGAGGATGGAAATTATGGATGGCATCTGTCATTATGTCTTTAGGATTCATCGTTTCCTGTAATCAATAAATGAGTGAATGAATGAATGAATGAATGAATGAATGAATGAATGAATGAATGAATAAATGAAAAAATTAATAAATGGATAAAAAATTTGGAAAAATAGAGCAAACTGACATCAAAAAAATAAAATAAAATAGACTTTTTTCAGTAGGCAGTTGAAATGAGAAAATGTAAAAATTCAATTTTAAATAAACAAAACAAATTTTTGAGGAAAACTGCAAAATTCAAAATTTAAAAATTTGTAAAAATTGAAACAAGAAAAAATTTTGATGAAAACTAGAAAATTGAAAATTTTAATCAAAATTTGTAAAAAATGAACAATTTTGTAAAAAATGAACAATTTTGTAAAAATTGAGAAGTTTGAAAATTCTGTAAAAATGGATAATATTCTGTAAAAATTGAAAAACTTGTGAAAATTGAAACAAGCTAGAAAATTCTAAATTTAAAAAAATTTAAAATTTTGTCGCAATGTAATATTCTGTAAAAATTGAAAATTCTTCAAGAATTAAGAAACTTTGTGGAAATTGAAACAAAAATTTGTAAAAATGAAAAAATCAAGTCAAGCCCCCTCACCTTTCATTCCATAAAAAAATTCCATCTTTTGGCCAACCCGACCCAAGTTAAATCCGTTCATGACTCAAACTCACCTTAAGACTACTAGAAATGCTCTGCATGGTGACCGATCGTCCGGACGAGTCGGTCACGCAATTCGAGGCGTATATATGATACGGGAACGCTGCTCTGAGCGCGATCGAGGCGAATAGCATTTCAATGCAAATGAGGAAATTTTGGTAACCAGCCGAGACGGTACCAGCGCTGGTAGGCTGCCCGGTAGCGTCGATAATTGGATTAATTACTTTAATCTTCTCCAACACAGCCAACAGGACGCCTGCGAATAAGCAAACCACAATGAAAATTAATTTATCGTCGTACATAGGTCTAATAGGTATAAATATGCTCAGTCCACCTACCTTGCCAAAATGACAGAAAAATAACGCTCTTGATGGTGCAGAATTTCAGTACCGGATCGAACGGTGTAAGTAGATCTTTCGTCGCGAAATAAAACAAAAACAAACCGTACAGGGCCAAGCTAACGGATACGTTGTAAATAGCCGTCACGTACAAATAACCGCCGTTCAAGCTGGAAAATGGCAAAAGGCATACATAGGTATATTGATACTTCATCGTGATCTCATCATCAGCAATCATTTCCAAGTGAACACTTGAACAGTTATTATTCGTCCTATATATTCGACGTACCTCCAATCGCCATCGTGATAATGATCGAACGATTGCAATATGATGATAACGAACGCCATGGTCGGCTTCACTAGGCAAAATTGCAACGTGGCTTGTTTGCAAAATCGTAAAAATTCTATCGTGTAAGTTTTACCCACCAGGCAACAAGTACCATACATCAAGCTGGATCTGGAACACGAGAGTAAAAAGCATAACGATAAGTCATTTTTTTTTTTTGAAAATGGCCCCTGTGGTATGATAATTTTTGGGACATATTGTATCGTATATATGCAGAAATTCCTTTCATTTTCGTAAAACTGGTTTTTCCTCGTCCTTCCCCCAATTTTTTCTCTTCCTTTCGTCGACTTTCATATTTTTTATTCGTCGTATATACGCGCACCATATCTTAGCCCATCTACCGACAAAAAAAAAACAATTCAACGCGCAATCTCACACGCGTGCCTTGCTTTTTCATTGTCAAAATAACATAACGTTTTATACGCCGAATAAAAATTGAGCACACGCGAACGTGAGAGCACATAAACTACCTCGTATGTTTTATAACAAACAATTAAACGAGAGGCAAAATATCGTCCCATCTATCGACTTTGTTTACATTACGTAGGATATACATTATGCATACGCCATCTCTCTCAGTCTCCAAATAAAATGGCAATACGCGATGAAGAGATTGCCACTTGATTTCACACTCGTATAGTGCAGTAGTTTCTGGAGATTCTGTCTCTTTCGTGTTTTTTTTTTTTTTTGTTCCCTTTTACTATTAAATATCGTCTCGAGGGTCCCCTTTCGCTCTTTATCGAACGGATACGATAATAGGGATATTTTACGACCGGAAATCGGCTCCAATTAAGAGGGAAATTGACGAAGGAATGAAGGATTCGATCAATTGGGTCGAGATATCGAAGACGCTTCTTCTCATTTTTTTTTTTTTTTTTTTATTCTTTCTTTAGCGTCATTAGAACTAATAAAATACTGCTTCCAGAACACATAGCTACGTGAACTTGATACACTTTTTCTTTTAAATAAAAAAAAATCATTAGATTTTTACAGCTTTTGATGATTGGTCGTAAAATGATAGAAATACACCATCGATGGTTAATGAAATGCTGCATTAAGAATTACACGAAGGGGAAAGGAGTGGAAGATTGTGTACAATCGAAGTGAAAAAGTAATTTTTTTCGTTATGAAGGTGATGGGAAAATCATTGAATTTTTTGTAGACGAATTAAAATCCGGGTTTGAATTGGAGAGGGGTGGCGGGTACAGGGAAAAGAGGAGAAAATGCAGGTGTGATTCATACTGGTGTGTTTAAATGCTGACAGGAAAAAAATTGACAACATTGTATACGAGGAGCAGCTTCAGGCTTTAGATGATACCACGACGTCTAAATCTAAAAACTAAAACTGCTCCCAAATTGATAATTTTCAAAATTTGAAATATGATATGAGGAGCGGCTTTATGCTCTAGATAATGTAACCAATCCGCGAATCTATAGACTGAAACTGTTCTTAAATTAATTAACTTCTATATAGATAATTTCATTCAAGATAATAACGTGAAAATTATAGTACTCACTTGATAGGTTTTCCACGAATTTCGCTCATGATATTACCCTCGCCTCCCAGATACTCGTAACAAAGGCTCAAAAAGTTGTAGATTACGAAAGCTGCAAAAAGAGAAAATATGAAGAAAAATTTACTATTAAACCATACATCTATAATTCTAACGTTAATCAATGGTGTAAATTGAATTTCA
This sequence comes from Paracoccus marginatus, assembly GCA_900065295.1. Taxonomy (NCBI): domain Eukaryota; kingdom Metazoa; phylum Arthropoda; class Insecta; order Hemiptera; family Pseudococcidae; genus Paracoccus; species Paracoccus marginatus. Next base: position 6,344 of record FIZT01027517.1, on the reverse strand, counting down.
GAAATGGAAACTGGACAAGATGATGGTGAAATTCGTTTGATAGCAAGTTTGCAGACCTTTTCAACACCTTTTTTGGGACGGCGCGCGATGATGATGATGGTAAGTTTAAATAAAATTAGCTTAATTTCTTTCCCATCGTAGACCCTTTTTTCGTGTCGAAATTCGTCGCTATCGTTTGAAAAAGGTTATATCCTTAAGATATGAAAGGCGTATATGTAATAATATTTTGATGGTAGTGCTCGGGCCTTGACTCGTTACGACGGACGTATACGAATGGGAATTTTTTTCACGTGTAGACGAATCGATTGACGCGGTAGGTTGGTTTCTATGTGAAAATATTCTTCCACTTTTAGCTTTACTTTCGAACGCGTATACACTCGTATATAAAAATGCAAATGAAGAAAAAAGTTGTTACGTTTCGATACCTTTTCCTTTTTTCTTTCTTTTGAAATTATTAGAATGAAAAACCTTGGTCGGTGGTTTTCAATTTACAACTTTATAATTGATTCTTTTTCACTGGCTCTAGAAGAGAGAAGCTCTATGAATAAAAAAATTTACAGCAATTTTTATATTAGCGCCAGCCATATGAAAACCGAAACGCGGAAGTGGGTGAGAAAAATGACAAATTGAATCAGAATTTTCACCATAGTCGAGCGCTATAAATTACAGTCAAATGACCCGCTTTCCTTCCTAGTGATATTTTTATCGCGTATATTTTATACTTCATTTCTTCTAGGTTAGCGTTCGTTGATGCGGCGGGCGAACTCGTAGGTAGATATATTAAGTTACTTCGTGCGGCGGTTCATCATAAATGAGGTAATTTTTTTCATGCCGAGGATCCAGGTGGTAGTAAAACGATGCTTGAAAATGAAATTTTTGCATCGTCTTGTGAGAACTGACTGTCGTGTTTGTCTGTTATCTATTTTATTTGTAATTGATAAGAAGGAAAATGATATGTATTTACGAGCTAACCAAGTTCGAGGGTAATTATGTTTTTATTATTTTTGGGGAAAAAATATGAGTCGCGGGGAAATCTGAAAAAAAAATTCTGATAAGATCGACGAAAAAATTGTACTGCACGAGTTTCGAAATTAAGTTATCAATGAGTTTTTTCACTCGTGTAATGAATTCTATGAAACGTGATTGATTACATAAATATTGGCTGATTTAGAATATCGACGAAATACTACGAATAAGATAAACGAGACATTCGCGTATATAGGCTTATAGGCTCATGCGAGGAATTATCTTAGTGGTGTAATCTTCGATTCATTACACGTTTCCTAACTAAATAAACGCGTATGTAAACGTTTCAATACAAATCTTTCACAGTACTGATGAAAGATATGTGCACATAATGAGAGAAGAAAACCAATCATATTATACCTATACGTATCCGCAAAACAAACGTTTAATCGTTCAGCGAGGAAACACCCATGGAAAAAGTATAGGAAGGAGGAAAAGAAGAGGGTTATTGTGAATTATTATTATTATTGAAAAAAAAACAACACACGAATACTCAACAACTCACCTTCGTAGCAATCTCGAACCGTGAAGAAATACACGTAATAGCTTTCTTTGTTGAAGAACAGCAGGCTGACCCATGAGTGCAGAGCGTATATAGGCACGAAGAATAATATCCTGACGATCCAACGCTGTTCAGACGGATGTGTGTACCATCGAAGGTGGCGATAGATCTGAAAAGTAGAAAAAAAATGAAATAAGTAAACTTATTCGACGCGATGGTTTGAGAGAATTTGTGAAGCGACCGAGTCGTTGGCTGTGGAAAAAGAACGGCCTCATTTAGACAATAGGCATAGAAATTTGTAATTGAATATGCATTATGACCGAGAAATTAGCATAACTTAAGGAGAATGCACAATCTCAATTGCTCGAGATGGCAGTGCTAGCGATGTTGCCAATGTTCCCATTTTATGCCTAGAGTCTACATCTGAGCACTGGAGTCGATCCGGGGAGACTTTTCGATGCAGAGTTGCCAAGTTTCACTTTGAATTGCGATTTTGCCCGCGATATTAGGGCACCAAAATTCGTAGTTGTAGGATCTGGATCGTGATGTTTTTTGAGAGACGTTGCCAATATTCCTGTTTTATACCACTGATCAAGCGCTTGTGTTGAAAGGGAGAAGAGAAACTAATGGATGCAGAGTTGCCACATTTCACTTTCAATTGGGATTTTGGTTGAGCAACATGACAAAATTTATGGCTCAGGATTCTGAATTGTGATTCTTTGAGAAACGTGGCCCATGTTTATGGTTTATGCCTTTAACTGAACGGTAAGTAACGGTCACATTTTTCAATGCAGGGTTGCCGCATTTCACTTTCAATTAGGATTTTGATTGAGCCAGATATGAGTATTTGTGGTTCTGGGCTTTGCATCGTGATATTCATGGAGAAACGCTGTCAATGTTCCTGTTTAGGCTTCTAATTGAAGTATAGCGTTAATTTGAGGAAACTTTCTGACGCAGAGTTGCCACGTTTCACTTTCAACGGAGATTTTGCTCAAGCAATGCACCAAAACTTGTAGTTCTGCGTTCTAGATTGTGATATTTTTCAAGAAATGTTGCAAAGGGTCCTGGTTTATGCCTTTAATTGGTCGATAACGTCAATTTGGCGAAACTTTCAAACGCAGAGTTGCCACATTTCACTTTCAGTGGCAAATTTTGCCCAAGTAACGTGACAAAACTTATAGCTCTGTGCTTGGTTTGTGTAATTTATTTGAGAGAGAAAAAAGTGTTTTGAAATTGGAATAGTGAAACGAAGACAATCTCTTTTTGGAGCCTAGATGAAAATCCCCCCCCCCCCTCGCCCAATTAAAGGAACTCACAACGGCCAAGAACTTTGGATCAAGCTCGCTAATGGATCTGGACACCAGTCCTCCTAGTACGATGATCGAACGAAATTCGATCTAAAGGAAGGAGGGCGATCGAAATCGGGAAATGAAATCCGATCGATGCACAAACAATAGATACTGTTTCATTAATGGCGTCGAAACCGGTATTTACCGCGCGCGAAATTAATTCGGTTCTTGCACTTCGCCGCAACTCGTACAGCTTTGACCGCAATTCCAACCGTGAACGGCCTCTGAATAATATTCGCACAGCGAGCATTTTTGGCGGTACAGCGCGAGTACATATACACTGCAATTCATCAGTTTATGATGTATTATGGGTTTCACGTGACATAATAACGGTTACCTGCTCTTCCCTACTTCGGCCACGTCTCCACCACCACCAGAATCGCCATCATCAAGGTACGTACAAATGGAGAGATCGTTTCGTGTATCTACTGGTATAGGTATTTGGAGATGATGGAGGTGGCGATATGACGACGACCGACAGCGACGGTGCAAACCATTAACGAAAAATACATCAGAAAGGAACGAGCGTCAGCAGCGTCGTTCGCCAACAAGGACATTCTACCTCGCGTATACTCGCACACACAGGTATACATCGAGAGCTAATTAACGATATGTACGCCGTACATACCCTGTAAACGAAGATAGAGAGAATTACCGCCCTCGCCTCGCTGCATGATCGGTGCAAAGACCGCAAATCGTAATTACTCTTACATTGCATCACGCAATAATGGTCGCCGTTCGATTGTGTATAAATCGGTATACGCGAGTAAGTACGAATACGATGCTGCGCCGAATGAACCGATGCGATGCGACGCGACCAACCGGTTCTTCCATTTTTCTTCTCGTCTATTGACCGTAACGAATAATTACCAGTAGATATAGAGAGGTATCAGGTACTTCTTTCTTTCTGCATGTGCACTTGCGCTGTATACCTTACCAACATCATAATGCCTCACACAAATACCTTTTACTATAGTTGAAAATCAGATTCGTATTCTCGAATAATGTACGTATACGTACGTAAATGTATAGCTAACGATTAGAGACTACGTGGACGCGGATTTGAACAAACATCTCGTTGGAAAACCTAGACTAAAATCCAACTTATCATTATTATATGTCAAATAAATCGTCAAGGTTGTTCTCATTATGTTACGGATGGAGGTACGTCGATACGTGAATATGTATTACTACGTGTACGTGTATTATTGTTGTCGATTATAGCGAAACTATCATCTGGCTTGGTTTTCTTCCACGGCGGTTTAATGTGTGTAATGACGTCTAGTGGTAAAGTACTGGAGACAGGAGTAGATGCCGATGGCATTCTAAGCGCGAAATGCCCATAGCTGGACTACATTTTCACGGCTCATTTTTCAAGGATATTGTCGTAGAACATTCGTAGACGAGTGTAGTAAATATATGCGATTGGAGCAAAGTGGATGCAGCAGTGTTTCTTCATTTTGATTGTTGTGAAGAATGTTTTTGATGATTTGCGTAGAAATATGCATAAATCATTTAGTTGGAATCGTATAGCCGGTATAGGAAGCGTAAGCATAAAACGAAAGGACTGAGTGAGTACCTATAGATCGGATCTGAAATAATTTGCATGCTCGTTCGATAAGCAAAGTTTTTGAAGTGAAATGATGAGTTGAAATGAAAATGAAAACAAAATTGATAATATTCCGACAAAAAAAAGTTTTCAGGAAGGTAATTTATTATGCTACAATTTTGGACAATTTAGCAATTTTCAAAATTTTAAAAAATTGCGAAATTGTTCCATATTGTTTTTAAAATGTCTAATTTTAAAGAATTTCTAAACTAAATCGTGAAAATTCTTCAAAATTGAAAAACTACGTATCAAATTATTCAAAATTGTTAAATTTTTCAAAATCATGAAACTGACAATTTTTCCAAAATTGCTAAATTATTCGAAATAGTAAAATTTTTATCACTATCAAAATCTTCAGAGTTGAAACATTTTTCAAAACTGTCAAAATTCTCAAAATTGTCCAATTCTTCAACACCAACAATTTTCTAAAAATGTGAATTTTCCTAATATTTTCATATTATTCAAAATTGTAGCATTTTTCAAAATTGTTCAACTGTTCAGAGTTGTCAAATTTTCAAAACTAACGAAATGGTTCAAAATTATAAAATTTTTACCACGGTCAAATCTTTTAGAATTGACAAAATTGTCATCTGTGTCAAGACTGTGAATTGTTTCAAAATTTTGAAATTTTTCAGCGTCAATAATTTTCCAAAAATGTCAATTTTTCTAAAAAATTTTGAATTGTCAATTAAATTTTCCAAAATCATCAAAGTTTTAAAACTGGCAAAATTTTTTAATTTTCTAAAACTGCCAGTTTTTCCAAAATGGCTGAATTGCCTAAAATGGGGAAATTTTTTAAAACTGAAAAATTTTTCAGAATTGCCAATTGTGTCAAAACTGTTATATATTTTTTTTTTCAAATTTTGAAATTCTTCAACATTAGCCATTTTCCAAAAATGTCAATTTTTCTAAAATTGTCATATTGTCCAAAATTGTCAAACCTCTCAGAGTTGTGAAATTTTTCAAAACCGTCAAATTTTCAAAAACTGACGATTCTAGAAAAATTGCTGAATTATCTAAAATTGTAAAATTTTTAAAAATACCAAAATCTTCAGAATTGACAAATTTTCCAAAACTATCAATTTTCCTAAAATTTCCACATTGTTCAAAATTGTAGAATTTTTCAAAAGTGTTCAACTTTTCAAAATTGTCAAAGTTTCAAAAATTGCTCAATTGTTCAAAATTTTGAAATTTTGCCGCATTAACAATTTTTCTAAAATTGACATTTTATTCAAAATTATAAAACTTTTCAAAATTGCCAAGCTTTTCAGAAATGTGAAATTTTCCAAAATTGTCAAAAGGTCGTAGCCTATCAAGTAGATCGTGAATCAGCTCTGAAAACGAATTTTGAAATTTTCCCCTCGAAATTGGTCCTTATGGCCTAAACCCCTCTGACAGATTTCGCAGCTCCCTACCCCTCTTCCAATAGGGGCTGAAACATCGATTTTCGTTTGAAATTTTCATTTTTCGTAGTTCTCAATCAAACTTTCATAAACTTGCAGAAATGTTAGACACTATGAAATTCTATTAGTGGAATTTTTTAGCATTTTTTCAAGGTTAGATGGGCATTTCAAGGTTTCAAACGGCCATTTTGGTAACCCCTTTCAGAGGTGCAATTATTAAAAACATATATAATGTGTACCTAGTCTAAAGGCTCTGGTGTGGTAAGGGGGTCAATTAGCCTCCGGTGGCACTTCGGCAAAATTTTTATGCCATTCGATTTGTCTTGGTAAAAGATGATTTTAGAGCGCAAGAGCGAATTTTTATCCCACCCCCTTGGGGCTGGGGCCCCAAAAAACCTGATTTTCAAGCTAAAAATTCTATCTCCGCGAGTTCTCAACCGATTTTTTTCAAACTT
>FIZT01027488.1:0-10998 GCA_900065295.1 Paracoccus marginatus | reverse complement strand
AGGGTCAAGAATAAGAATCAATCATAAAATCAATTTTAACAGGAATAGCGCGCGGATGTTCAATTGATACTCTACTATTAGCGTAGCATTACTGGGGATTTTGGAGAATGTAGAAGTGAAATATTTTGAAACCTTGACACTGACGACAAAACCGCCTTCACCTGAACTTTGCAACGGATAAAAATTGAAATTATAGTTATTATTTATGGGGGAAAAAATGTATGTCCAGGTCTCGAGCAACGTTCTTTTTTGCATTGCAATCTACATACTTACCATCACTGTTCGATCCAATATCTTGGGTGCCACCACTTGTCGATAAAAACGTCACCGCAGTAAAAATTATCTATATCGCATATCTTCCTTTACAAATATAATCAATTAGCGATCCGTATTCGAATAATATACGTATGTATAATATTATTTATGCGTAGAGAAATTCTGCATCGGCGAAGTGTCGCATCGTTTCTCCCGCATAGACAATTTACGTAAATATGTAGAACGCATACCTTCAGGTACACACTACGGATCGTTCGGATCAATCTCCTCCTCCTCATCCTCCTCCACTGCAGCATTGAATAGGGACACCGTGTCGTTGATAATTGTTTCCAGATCTAAATCAGCATCATTTCGAGTGCGATGCAACGTTTGGACAGATACCTAAAGTATTTCAGGTTACGTCCTCCTGATTTTGCTTCTTCTTCATCGTCAAAGGGTTGCCGGAGGGGCGGTGCTTCGATTTGATTAGATTTTGCTAGTGCAACTAATGATTTTGTTTTCACCGTAACTAAATCGTGTACCTCTATGGTAACAGAAAAATTTTCCGGACTATCGAAACCCTAAAACGACACAACGGCAGCTGACACACTCCTCTAATCTTCAACCTTCGACTGCCACTTGTTGCGATTACTCATTTGAGAAAATTCTGCGCCTATTTAGGCTTATAAGATGCGAAAAATTATCGTACATGGGGCACCATTGTGCTCTGTGGGTAACTGGGTATGCATGGTGATTGCACCTGCTCTACTCTCTAACGTTTTTTACTCGATTAGATTTAGTCTAGAACGGGTGCGAAGAAAAAAAAAGGAAATCCATGTACAAACTCCACCTAAAAATGGTCACATTCATGAGACTTTATCACGGCATGATTGACCACAAAAATGATACTAAAAAAAAGTAGAGGACGCCTAACGTTATCCTTATCAATTCGGCGGTTCGACACGGTGGCGTAAAAAATGTCTTCTTTACACGCTAACATCCATACGACGAGATAAAAATTCTTGTATCAGGTTGAGCAAGCGTATAAATACCTATTACCTAATCAAGATCTACTAATAATATATCCCACGTCCTTGGGTGTGGCCTGTGGCCCTTTTGCTTCCCCCTTTGGCGGTATCGAAGCGCTGTAAAAACAAACCTTAATAGGGTGCAACGTAACGCTCGATGTGCTTCTAGCGAATCGGATAGTTGGCTACATAAAAAATAAGAGGAAATTGTATAGGTAGGTACCTAGTTAGGTAGAAAAAAATTTACATGAAACCAATGTGTTTGTATGTGATGGGTAGATACCATTGTCGTACGAATAGACCAGCCATATCGGCGTAATTTCTTTAATTAGGCTGTCTCATTAGGTGCTTGGAGCTGCTAAATTCTATCACACACCTACGTAATGGCATATATTGGCAATTTTCGTTCAATTTCCATCATCGTAGTGTGTGTGTGTGTGTGTGTGTGTGTGTGTGTGGTACATAGATACCGTCATCATAATCGGGGAGGCTATATATTGATTTTATAGGGATGACAATTCGCGACGTTATAATTAGACGTTTGAAATCGTCGGCTAAGTTTCGAACAGCGTCGAACACTATTCGGCGATTAAATTCAACCTCGGCAAATCGAATTACCATTTCGCAGTATTACGCGAATAAATTACGTGTTTATTTACATAATATTATATTATACCATACTTAATAAGGATAAATGTAAACGCGTAAAATATATTTGACCGCAGCTTGACCCTTACCGATGGAAATTAGTTTGAAATGCTGGTTAGCGCGTAAGTGCACCTGTTATAATGGTATTACCTATATCATGCGGCTTCTATACCTCGCCTCCGGTTCTCACCGTGTGTAGAGAGCAGAGCAGAGAGGCATACATCGATTAAAATGTCTTGTATGTACTTACACAAAATGAAATCCTATAAATGCCTTGTATAACTTGTGGTGAAAAAGGATAAGCGCACCTAGAGCGTAAATCTCCCTAAAGGAATTGTATTTCTGCTGCGGCGCTGAGACGGAAAGCGATCGCGGCTCTATGGGTATACAGCAGATTTTTCGGGTTCGATTTTTTTTTTTTCAGATTCGACGGGTTTTTGACACCTCGCGCGCGGTATCGGTACGTCGAGTCAATGCGATTGATAACACGATGATATTTTATACCTTTAATTTGTTGTTTTCCGTTGCACTCTGGGTAGTTTCGATACGAGACTGGTTGTATACGTATACCGACGAATGTATTACAGACCGAGTAACACTTTCTATTGAGTAATGCTTGCTGAAGAGGAACTCTCTCCTCGTCGTTTGGAAAGTGAATCTTTTTTTCCGAATGTCTCTTGAAGAATTGAGTCGAAATGAAAAAAACATAATTGATTTTAAAGGTCTATGAAAAAATACTGTTATTCATCAAAAAAAAAAAAAAGATGCGTCGAATCCATACTCCAAAAACTTATTTTTTACTGTTGTCATTTTACAAAAAAATGGCGAATCCAAAAGAATTTTCATCTTCTCGTCGAGGTTGATTCTACATTGATAGGACAGAGAGAAACGTTGGATTTTTATTGGAAAAATGCAGAAAAAATTTTTGTATAAACTTGTACATACGAAGAAAAAACCAAAAAAAAACAACAAGTGATAGTCACAAGTTGATTAAATCAACACTATTACACCTACATTATATGTACAAACATAAAAAAACAACTTACCTAGGACCTTACTTTTCGAACGGCTTCACACCATCCGAACCTTGTTCTTTAACAACTCGAAATACGCTTTCTATACTGTAATCCGTTAGGATATCTCGGATCTCACTCAGACTGTGAAGTCGCGGGTGACCCTTTATCAACGAAACGACTTGTTCCGAAAGCCACTCTTTGTCGGTGGACCTACGCAAAAAATAGGTGGTTAAAGTAACGCCAACTAGCGACGTTTTCATTAAATAGGTGCGGTTGAAGTCGCCTCAACCTGAAATTCCATTCAAAACAGTCGAATCTTTTTAAACTCTTGAATCAATTTTTTCAACCTCGTTTTTGCTTACCTACATTTCGATATTCGCTGCTGCGATGTCGATGCTAGCGACCGCATCATTCTCGGTGACGGAACCTGCGACGGCAGAGTGTTCGTCCGCAACGATGGCGAGATTTGTGCCCGGTTCGTCGATAAGAGCGAGCTCTGCGCCAGATTCGTCAGTAAGGGCGAGTTCTGCGCCAGGTTCGTCAATAAGGGCGAGCATCTGTGCCGGGTTCGTCAATGAGGGCGAGATCTTTGGCGATGAAATCTGCGACGACGGAGTGTTCATCAAAGTCGACGAGATCTTTGCCTGGTATGTCGATAACCGCGAGATCTGTAACAACGGAGCATGTCTGTAAATGATCGTACAGTAAGTCGCAGATCAGTTGGTAGTCACCAGCCAAAAAAATTTCCTCCCCCCCCCCGAAATTTTGCGACACGTCCTCGTGTCCTGGTGTGTTTTTTTTTGTCTAATTAATTAAACACCTTAATCCTGAAATTGTTAGTAATTTTGCCCAAGAGAATGAAAGTTTTCCTATAATAAGTTTATATTAAACATTTTAAAAAATGAGAAAATTTGTAGTACGCCTTAATCTAACTTAGTCGGCGCGCCTTCTTCCTTCTTTCTCCACTCCATGGACGAACGTTTACTTTCAGGAGTGTAGTAGTGAACCCAGGTCTCGTCTGTGGTAAATATTCAGCGCAAAAAATTTTCACCCTCGGCCTCGTAACGCTGCAGCAGACGCGTACAAACTTCCCAGCGCGTGAATTTCTGTTCAAAATTCAACAATCGTGGTACCCACCTGGCCGAAATTTTGCGGTATCCGAGTCGTTCATGGATTATTGTCTCGATACTGCCCACGCTAATGCCCAATTTATCAGCAATATCTCGAATATTTACCCGGCGATCCTCGAGAATGATATTTTCCACCGCTTTTGTGTTTTCGTCATTGACGCTGGTTCGAGGGCGACGTTGATGCGGCTCATTTTCGACCTTTTCACGGCCTTTACGAAAATTGGAACACCAATCATACACTTGGGTGTCAGACAGACACTCACTACCGAACTGCCCTTTAAGTCGTCGATAAATTTTCGCGGATTTTACACCTTCTTTAACTAAAAAACGAATGATGATCCGTTGCGCAACGGAGACGGGTACTTGTTTCTCAGACATGACTATAAACGCGCCAAAAACAACTATATTGAGACTACAGCTGCTCCAGATGATTCATACTGGACCACTTCAACACCCAGTGCAGCCACTTCCATCAGACTTAATTTCCCTTTCGACCACAAAAAAATTCCGGTTCATATTTGAACCACCCTCGTATATAAATGCTCTGGCCATTGCTTCCGTTGTTTAATGGTATTAATCCTGGCACAAAATTCCCAATTTGGGTCAGACGAGGTGTACATCCTAATTCCGACTGCATCAAAGCCATGTTTGGGTTCTTAATAACAGAGGCCATTCTCCACGAGTGGAAGCTGCAAGCAGCAGAAATTCTGGCTAGTGTTGGTGTGGTGCCAGTGATTGGATTCTTTTTTATTCCGTAAGTTGTTATCAGAGTGTTTAGGCGAGCCTATTTATCCTCTGGCAATTTCGACTTTTTGCTGGTATTTTCAAGATTTGGACCTCTAAAATGAAATAGACCTACCAAAAACATGACATCATCCGAGAATAGTTTCGTCCTTTCAATTGCGGCTTTGTGCATACTTTTCATCATTTCATTGGGACTGAACCCTGCGTAACTGTACTGAGCCAGGAAGGTATTAAAATCAACCCAGAACTGTTCGGTGTTATCAGAAAACTGGGCCTCTAGGGCCTGGAGAATGTAGTTGATCGTGAGTGTCTGGTTACATTTATTTTATAAATTTATTTCTGGTAATTTTGGGTTGTAACAATACCAATTGACTTTGCTCGTCCTTTGTCCGAAAACAATCGAAAAATTATTTTTTTATCCTTTCGTAATTGTTTTCATAATTTTGATATTGTTGAAATTTTTTTTTCAAATTCCAAAATTCTTACCGAGTGAAATCGGTGAACCGTTTCTTCATCCGATGCTTATCCCTAGAATGGCTTAGAACCGGATAAACGGTTGATCCAAAATATTTTCAGTTTTTTTTTTCACTCAGAAAAGCTTCTAGAATTTTTTAAAAGCCTTATACGGTCGAGACATGACCGAAAAATGCAGGAAAAAAATTTTATCGAATTTTTTTTAGCCTCCTAATTTGGATAATATTTGAAAAAAAGGTCGAGGAACTTGACGATGAAGAAAATGAACAAGCAGAGAGCTGGCGATAGGGTATATCGTAGTCTGCTGGCTGTAAATTTCGTTACAGATATCTAAACTTACTATATATATGTACGTATCTATAGTATATTCGGGATTATATTAAATTGTTAACTGTAATAACTGACGTGTAATCCCTTCGGGGTATACTTAACACGAGTCGCGAACAAAAGCGAAGCCGCGGCGGCTGTGCTCGGCTTCCGAACTCTTCACAGCTGTATCAGATACGTATAGTAGTATGTATTAGATGTAAGGGCATACCTACTATCGGGTGGCGATCCCCCTAAACGAAGCTAACCGAGCTGAAAGGTTTATCTAACCTCCCAAGAGGTGTTATACACTCTTCATCTATTCACTTAAGCGTCAATCCCTCTGATTTGTAAATTTGTTAAATCCTGTTTTTGCACACTACTCGTATACGGACTTTTAGAGAAGTGCCACCAAACGATACGAAATAAGATCACGAAATCGAATCGTATGATTTCTGAAAGTGAAAGAAAGCGTATAAAATTGACGATAGGCGGTGAATATCGCCCAACCGGAGTAAAACTTCAATGGTGGTTTGGTTTTCGTATACCCTCCGGCTCTATGCTATTTGAATGAGAATTAGAGATGCTGCGAGACGCGGGTCTCGCGTAATTTCCTTGCGAGACGAGAATCGGTCTCGGCTCGCTTCATTTCTTGCGTTTTTGAGTGAATTGCCCTCTGAACGAATGTGATGCGTCGCAGCTATTGTGATGATTTTAATGAATTTTTCACGTGATTTTGAGCGTCAACAAAAGTAGTCTGGGAATTCTCCCCTTACGATCGATAAATTAGACCAAAATTCACAGTTCATCTATATACTCAGTCTGGAACCGACTAAGATAATTTGTCGCAAACATAATGTCAGGGCGGGTATTTCGCGCCAAATACATAAGTCCTCCAATCAAACTTCGAAATTCTGTCGACTCCGCCTTCACTCCGCTTCGATTGATATGAAGGTTTGTTTCCATAGGTGTCGACTTAGGATGGGATTCTTTCATACCAAATTTCTTGAGCAATCTAATTATATTATAGTCTGATTGATTCAAAAATACATTATCGTTACATCTTACAATATTAATTTTTTTTCAACTTGATAATTCTTTTGATGAACAAATTCTTGAAAATTTTTGGAAAATCACTTTCCAACATTCCATTCTTCAAAATTTTTAATTTTCCCAAAAAGCTCAAGTTCACTTGAATTTTTTTAGAAATTATTGGAAAACTAATTTTATAAAAAATGAAAAATTCCTTGTAACAATTTTTCTAGAAAATCATTTTAAGCAAGTTTTTTTTGAAAAACATCATTGAAAAATCATTTCATGCTGGATTTTTTTTAGAAATTTTTCATTTTTGTTTTAGTTTTCAAAATAAATAGATTATCTTGTTCGTTAAGTTCGAGTTGAGCAGTTTCTACTTATTCTTCGTTCTTCTCTCTGTAAACAATGATGCCATCGTCAGTGTTTAGAGTAATTGAAGTATTGAATTGTTTATTGAATTTTTTTTACACTGAACGTCGTGTGATACACAAGAAGATACTCTCAATCCGAAGAATAGAGTAGTTGAGTACGGTTTGAACGTCATCCGAAGAATAGTTCGATTGTGCACCAATTTGAAGAATTCTAATGATTGGTTCTCATCAGGTAGGTAGCTATGTTGGTGTCGACCAACAACTTCGCGATAGAAATTGGGGCCTTCATGATCGTCTCTGTATTGTTGGTTTCTCTCTTCCATGAGTAAGTCGTGGAAGTCTGCTAGGATCGCTGGCGACTTTGGGAATACATCCTCATCAAATAGTATAATTTCTGAAAGAGAGAGGGAAAAATGTAAACTTCCATGGTGGTTTGGCCTTCGTATACCTCCTGGCTTCGCTATAATTTGAGCGAATCACTTTTTGAAGAATTCTAATGATTGATTCTCATCTGGTAGCCATAGTATACTGTCGAGTAGAATGTTGAGAATGGTGATTTCTCGTCGTATATTCCATCTATTTTCTGTAGGAAGATCGTTCTTTGGTATTTGTCAGAGAGTATTTAGTACCCATGTCTCGGTGCTGATTAAGGTAGGCGATGAATCTCGCCAAGCTGGGGTAAAACTTCCATGGACGCTGTTGTATCTCTCACAAGATAAGTGGCGCTGGATGCTCATGCTCTAATCTGGTATACGTAGCACGTAGCAGCATCTGCTTTATAAAAAATATTGCAAGTCGATCAAACGAAAAATGTAATGAGTAAATTTATTGACAAGAAAGAAAAAATTACCTACTTCACTTTTTTCTTTGTGTTTCACTTATGTAGGTATTCCTAGGATTATTTCATTTTAATAAATGCAAGTATAACGCAAACAAAACAAAAAAAGACCTACGAGTAGGTATATCTCGCGGCCGGTACGATCGTTACTTCGAATTTCGAAAACAATACCCTTTACCGAACAATAGAATTAATAAAAGCCCATTTGTAAGCGATATTAATTCTAAATTTACATTAAAACTGTTCGTAGAACACGCGTTTTACACGACAATTTCTCTCTATTTCATTAACACCACTATATTTTACCCACCTATGGTATAGATGGGTACGTATTTGGAACACGGAACCGGCACCTCCTCCGCTTCTAATCCGCCATAGTCGTGGAAAATTCCGTTGTACATTGTACATAATGCGAAGGGGAAAACTCACCTCTATATGTACTATGTACGTACGTATTGCTACATACATGGCGGCGCAGCCAACACCAATGTATTATTGTGTATTGTACGTAGTAATTAACAGACACACAACATGCGAAACCGTACATACTGTACAACCTGTAGTCTGGTTCGATTAGAAAATGCTCCATTGCAATACAACGGTGATATGTTCCGTTTTATTGAATACCTCTTTCTCTGGAACGAGCTTTTGTTCGCGATGATTTCATGTTCACTGGCTCGTTTCGCGTTGTCGGCGTGTAAAATTTCATTCCTCCACGCCTTTGAAACGGATTTGTGTTATGGTACGAGGGGGTAGGAGGAAGGTGGATGAACCGAGACACGTGGCGAACCTTTTCTTCGCAATTTTGCGAGACGAATTGAAATTTTTTCGAACAAAATCATTCATTCTGAATGGGTATGATTGAAAAACGCGGATGAGCGGATTTTTTTTTTCAACAAAAATGATTTCATTTTTTGAAAAAAAGAAACACCCTGTATTTCGAGGTGATTTTTCAAGAACAAAAAATTGTCTAAACAGTCCTCGACGAAATGAAAACATTTTTTCGAAAATACCTGTAGCAACTCTTCGACATGGTGTGCCGTGTGTATCGAACTACGAGTAGTAGTCGATAGATGTGTATGTATAGTATTCTGTAAACAGGCTTCGTCGACACGATCAATGTACACTGTCGTTTTGCGGTCGATAGTCGATACACATAATTGACGATAGGCGTAAGGGGAGTAAAGTGGTATAATTTATGCAATTTTCATGCGGCATCGGACCTCACCTGCGTCTTGTCTTACGTTAGAGAGACTGCTACTGCCTATCGCGCATTTATACCGTTGCGTGCGTAAGTCTCCGAGTAATCATCGTTGCAGACTAAGACTGTATAGGTATAGAGTACCGGCATTATCAAATTTCACCTGGTTTGTGTAGGTGTAGCTTGCTGAAAGCTCCAGATTCAAGAACTCTTTTTTGATACGAGTATATGATTCAAATGATTCATAATTTTTGGTTCTTGGGAAAAATTTCTTGTATCCGTGCATCAAAATCCACCATGATGTGTGCATTGGGTATTTTTTGATGAGTAAATCGTTAAACGTGAGTTGATCGAAAAATTGATGTTTTTGTATGGCAGATAACATTAAGCCATAAGCCCTTAGATTAATTGTTCCGGGCAAATTGCCCATTGTCGATGTTGCGCGCCTATAATTGGATCAATCACTGGGCTCCCATAAGAGCTGTATAGAAAATTTGTACTCACCTCAAGGAACCAGCGCACGCTAACAGCATGAACAACGCAACAAAAATCGCATTTTCTCAGTGGTTATTTATTCTTTTTTTTCGTCATTAGGGAATGCATCGATGTTCTTCTAAAAGTTCAATATCACCTGAACGACATTTCACCTCCTGCGCCACATTGAACGGAATCCACAATAGTATTCTGGTTTTTATAAAATAGAAATATACAACTTTCCGGTCATCTGTCACCTGTCTATTATGCGTCTTTAAAAACTTAATTGGGTTGCCGACCATCCGATACGTCTACTATTCTATTACGTATATTTCTCTTCTAAATCGAATCGACAACAAACTAATGATCAACCAACCACTCGGATAAACATTTTTCATCAAGGCATCGCTCGTCAATACATGAGAATGAATTCTGAAATAAAATGAAAAAAATTGGGACAACTCGAGTAAAAAAAAAAACAACAACCTCTTAACGTATTTCAATTTACATCACAAACGTATCGAACCAACACCTGCGTTACCTATTTTTATAGAGAAGAAAAAACAACGAACTCGTCGATGCGCCGGCAAATCTTTCCTTGAGCCATGGCTCGACTAGATAAGGTTTGCTTCACGCGAGAATGACAAAAAAATCCCAGCACATTAAGCGGTAATTTGAAGCAAATTTCCATAGTTTTTTCTAGTTACTTTGATCGCATCTATGTAAGCTTTTCTTTCGGTTTGCACTGTTGTGTTTGGTTATCTTCAGACATAGAAAAACAGAGAAAGATTTGAACGCAGAACTTGAACTTGAAGAACAGACACAATGGGTGAGGGGGAGAGAGTAGCGACCATATTTTCTAATTTTTTTGTTTCGCATGTCGCTTTTCGATAAAGATCGTTCGAACTCGTAAATTTTTTTTTTTCAATATCATTTCTTCTCGCTCGCATCGCGTCCATTTTCAATGTACGTACAAAACCCCGAGGAACGAGCGTCGCCGTTGACCAGAAAAACATTCGTATATATTCGTCGCGCCACTAATAAGGCGAATCAATTCAAAGCATCATCAGCGGTCGCGTGTCACCGACGCATGTCCATTGTGGGAAATGTAAACAAGCGTCGGTACGGTTTTATACCGCCGACACGTACAATAACCGGATCAATATTATTTCTATCTTTTATAAACCGCTTTGCATGATTTATTTGACAGAAATTAATAAATCATTGGCATTACGCGAGCTCTCTCTCTCTCGTTCGCTACTCTTTACCCGTCATCTTATCATTTGCATCTGGGTAGGTACACTTTCGAACTGGAAAAAAATCTATGAAAAGTGTTGAGAACAATTTTACAGGGTGTCTAACGAAATTTGTCGACCCGAATGTATGACTTTGTATGACCTTTTTGCACAACTTTTCCGGCATTTTCACTCCTCCCCCCCCCCCAAAATTGTGGGGCCTTTTTCTCAATTTTAAGATAC
>FIZT01027483.1:13520-33931 GCA_900065295.1 Paracoccus marginatus | reverse complement strand
TTTTAGAATTTTTAGCTTGAAAATCACGTTTTTTGGGGCCCCAGCCCCAAGGGGGTGGGATAAAAATTCGCTCTTGCGCTCTAAAATCATCTTTTACCAAGACAAGTCGAATGGCATAAAAATTTTGCCGAAGTGCCACCGGAGGCTAATTGACCCCCTTACCACACCAGAGCCTTTCAAAAAGTGATAAAAGTGGACGATTTTAAATGGTTTTTAAAGTTTTAAATTTCGCAATTATGCTCCGAATGGATTAAAATTTCGGTTCCAGGGTCTCTTTAGGGCCCTAATTAAATACATTATGCGTTGACATCATTTTGACGACAGCTAGTGGGGGTAACGACGCCGACGCGCCGTATTTACTCCGAAAAATATCCGAAAAGAAACGTCGCTTTTCTCACCGGGTTCTCGAGGGAATATTGTGATGTCGCGCGCATTACAAAGATTGCTCCTGGGGCACGGGTTAATATCTATGCATCGATCGGGCTGAAATTTTTTTGTCATATGGGATATAGTGCAACAAATTTAGCCCCCACCCTAATAAAAATTCAAAAGCTTATAAATAAGCGCCACCCTATTAATATAAGCACGCACGGCTTGCGAATCACCCTGTATACGCTGCCTATCACAACCTCAATTTCAACCTCGGCCTGGCCAAGATGGTATTTTTACTATGTCAACCAAAATGCGAGCAATTTAGAACGGGGCCGTCTTTCGATTTATTATCTCTTTCGCGCTTCTAATCGATTCGAATAATAACTCGGGCTATTTGCGTCGTAATAAAAATGACGGAACTAAAATAAATAACTGGTTATTTATCTGGCGAGCGGTACGTATTATCCTTATATATGGGCGAGCCAAGCTTCGGAAAATGCTTGAAATTTCCTCTCTCGTCTTTTTTCAAAAAACCGTCGCGCCACGCCACGAATGAATGGCATCCGAGGATGGAATATGCCCAACCTCGGTATGCCTTACAGTATTCTCCGCACATAGTCCAATAGAAGAAGTAGATATCGTACACACTTTCGGCTTAGACTACACATAGCATATAGCATACCCATCATCGAAAGATACTGGCGACGATGCGATTACAATTCCATTTTCTAACATAAATAAAAACGTTTCCTTTCCCCTTTTCATATCACGATCGTTGAAATGCGATCGGACGAGACGAGAAGGCTGCGCAGGAAGGGAGCAAAAGTAGTACGTATTTTTTCAACGCCACTGCGTGTAATTTTCATTTAATATTTCGCCATTATCGACTCGTGGCGCACATATTCGCTATTTCTTCCTCTCTATTCGGCCAGACCGTCTAAGAAAATAGCAACTATGAAGAAATTGAGCGTGATAATATTACGTTTTATTTTTATTTAATAACTGTACAACAATACGAAAAGAGCTTCTATCATTTTTATTGTATGGTTCGCCTGCGAGAATGTGTCTTTTGCTCGTACTCGCTATTTTTCCAATTCGCCCATAAAAAGGTACTCCGCACCGCGCGAGCCTTTTTTTAATCCATTTAACATCAAAAGATTATGAGATGACGTTTTCAAAGCAGCGTTCTATATACGTGAGAGCGTACTAGGATAAACTTCGCAACTTGGGTACGTAAAATACGTAACGCCGCATCAGACGATGGCATTTAAACCTGAATTAGATTTAGAGTTGCAAAAAAACCACATATCTTTTGAAGAATCTGCTCGTAAAGTCAACTCGGCGAGCGAAAATATGCAAACTCGACGAAAAAATTACTTTGATGGGATAGGTACCTACCTATACACTTTATTTTTTACTCGTCGTACACGCGGCGGGTATTGGGGGAGGGGGTGAATTTTCATTTAGACGTTGCTTTCGTCGAATACACGAGCGTTAATTAGGTAACTTTACAGCATACCATATCGCAGCTTCGTAACACTTACTGAGCTAGCGAGCTGAGGTACCTATTTTTAAGATACGTACACAAATCCTAGTACGTTAGAAAATCATCCCTTCTATCACGATTTATTTTCGATGAAATGTTGTTAAAAAGTATGACACGTATGCACAAAAATGTAGAGATACCATCTTTGGTAACCCCCCCCCCAACGCAACATCTGTCAGCCAAAGAAGAAAAAAGCACTAGACGTGCGGAGAGCTTTATTTGCAAATCAACTCTATCGCCATCTTTTCGAGCCATCATCAACCCGTACGGTGCATTTGTCTGGGAACACGTCGTGTCGACGAAAGTACGAGCACAACATCTCGATCTATTCTCATTTACATATCGTTCATCAATTTACCCATCCGAGCATATATGTTGATGTATCGAAACGCGGATTCGTTGCTTTAAAAAAGCTCCGTAATATAGTTACATCTTTCAATACACAAAAGAGTAATTTTTAATGGAAAAATGGGAAAAGCACTCCGTATCTGCGAGGAAGTATTCATCGCGTATGCGAGATGATTTTGGAAAAAAAACACACACACACAACCGACGAGCGAGCCATGAAATCGAGTCCAACTCGAAACACAAGTTAGTATCGAATGGGAGGGAACCCCCTCCCCAGGCAAAAAAATCACGATAGCTATCTATGCCATAAATCGTAATGCATCATCTTTTATAGCACTTCGGCAAACTGCACAAATACTTAGTTCGAAATGAAATTCCTTCGACCATAAACATAAGTTCGCGCGAACTTCAAACAGAAAACTAATTTATCCGGTTTCCGTCCGCCATAGTTTGTCATATAAAAAGCGAAAAATTCTACAAAATTCCCCGCCCTTCTGTAATGTATAGATACACGTGTATAATACGAAATTACGAAAAATGAGAGACAAAGAAAACTATGTATACTTAGATACGAACAAAGCACCGAGAGACTACCTATCCTTTATCGTATATGTAGAAATTATAATAATCTCGATTGCTCTTTTATTTTCCATCTTTTTATTTTCTTTCTTTTCCGCATCAAATATGCCAATTTTTTTTTTTTACCTCGATTGATCATCTCTTCCAAGTTTGAACTTTTGTGAGAAAAAATCTAAAATTAAACCTCCGCGGCATAGATAAATAATATAAACTAGCTCCGCGGTTTAATCTAATATACACAACTGCGTTCACTTTTCAAAAGACTCGTCAGCACGAGCTGATGAATTTCAACGCAGTTTAATAACAGCTATTTCTCGATTTCTTGTTTACCGAGTTTAAAAGATGACGAGATTGATTCGTTCATTTTCTCCTTTTTTATTGATGTGCAAAGGAACGAGGTAGGTACGTATTTTAATTTAGGATTTCCCTAAGACTATAATTGTTAAATACGTCGTAAAATATTATATAAAATAATTTTTTTTTTTTCTTTTGTCAAATTCCTGCGGGACTTTTTAATTTACAGGTCGTTAAGAAAGGAAAAAATTCTCCCTTGTACATCGTAGCAGGTATATTTATGAGGTCAACAAGTCGGAAGTCGAGGTATATATTCTTTTAATGACTGTGAAGGACCGTTAAAAAAAAAGTATTTCATTTTGCCCAGTCAGTGAAACACCTCGTGACATTCCATGTTTAAAAAAATTCATTCATTTTTTTAATCTTCGTACAGAACAGAATAAACGTGTAGAGTAATTCATTCATTTACCTGAAAGAGAGAGGGAGGAAAATTGCTGGATAGGGTGTTGAATTTAGTTTCAAACTTTTTACTAAAAAATTAATTCAATTATTTTAAATTGATAAAATAAAATTGTTACTAATTTAAACTTCTGATAGCTTCGAGAAATGGCACAATTTTGAAAAAATATCAAATTCTACAGTTTTGAACAACTGAGCAATTTTTGAAAATTTGACAGTTTAGGTTTGGAGAACTTAACAAGCTTGAAGATTTCAGTTTTGGACAATATGGAAATTTTAGAAAAATGGACAGAGTTGGAAAATCGGCGGTAATGCTGAAAAATTTTAAAATTTCGAAAAAATTAATAGTTGAACGTATGTCACATTTAACAATTTTGAAAATTTCGACAGTTTTTATTTGGAAAATTTTGACAATTTCTAAAATTGGGCGATTTCGGACAAATGGGCGATTTCAAAAAATTGGACGATTTTGGGAAATTAAGCAATTTTGGAAAATTAGACAATTTCGAAAAATTGGGCGATTTCGGAAAATTAAGCGATTTTGACAAATTCAGCCATTTTGGAAAATTTAGCAATTTCGAAAAATTGAGTATTTGAGTAAGTTAGGAAAATTAAGGAATTTCGGTAATTTTTGCAATTCCGAAAATTTTAATGATTTTGAAGAATTGTTGAAGAATTTTTGCAATTAAAAATGTTTTCAAAATTACTTAGACATTTTTGAATATTTTACAATTTTCAACAATTGAGTATTTTTTTAAAACCGTCAATTTTTCAAAAACTGCAAAAAATTGTCCAAAATTCTAAAATCATAAATACCTTGTTGATAACTCATTTCTTTTTTCTTTTTATGATTTTATGTTACTATTTCACTTCAAACTTTACCTACAGAACAGTACAGAACGATCATCACGCAAATAAAGCACCGCTTCTGTCTGACGACACCTCAGGTTTTTTTTTTAGGAAAAAATGAAAACTCTGCCTCGAAATAAGCCAATAATACGTTGATTGAAAATGATACGTATGATTCATATTTCGGTCGTTCGTTTTTGTAGTTTTATTCGAACAATGGTTTTGGCGCAATTGCCCATATCTTTTGTCGCAATTCCATACATCTAATTCCGCCGAATTGGCGCAATTGCAGATTAGCCGTTTTCACTTCCATGGAGATATCTTGAATTTTAATCATGTTGATGTAAAATTAGGCATAGATACATAATACGAGTACATAATATAACTTCGACACTCTTGTTCCACTTCACCAATTTGGTCTCATTTCTTCTCAAACCCACTGATACATTTTTAATCAAAGTGAAACGTATTAAATTACACATGTACAAATACGCTTAATACAAATGGTTAAATAATTCATATCCATTAATTTTTATTTACAGCACGTGCCACACGAATGTCAAATTCGAACACATACAACCTATCATTTCAGATTAACAGAGCGAAATTTTCCTGAACAGGCTTTTACCATTGGTGGTTGAAAAAAAAAATAATAAAATCAATCCAACAAGGCGAGTCAACAATGGTATAGATACTTATAAGGGAAAAAACGAACACAGAAACGCAAAACGTAACGACAGTATGATTTAGAAATCATTATTAAAATATTACTGCGGACTGGCGCGATATAAAACATACTAAAACCACATTTGTAATCCGATCAACTTTAACCCCTCTGGATTTAACATACGCTCGTTGTAAACTTATAGACTTTTTCCATGTGATGGCATATCTGCGGCGAGTAAGCATTTGTAATATAGGTAGGTAGGTAAATGTAAATGTATCAGCCAAACAGAAAATAAAAACCGCCGCTAAAAGTTTATTTGAATCTCTTGCCCGGTCATTTGTTTCGATTTGCAGCTTCGGAATTCGCATGTAGGTATATTTTCGTTAATGCAGACACCGAACTCGATTACCTATGTTTTTAATTGAAAAAGGTACCGGGACAGGAGCAGATAGCGCGAGAGACCTGGGTTAATACAGCGTTGCTCTCTACGTCACCGATATTCTCTTGAGGCTTTTTAAAATTTACATTATCGGAATTGACAATTTTTTCTGGCACGGCCAGACGAGAGGCTTCCAAAGCTAATGTGCTCGCGCCGGGGGTACAGATGGAAATTGCTGAAAACAGCCGGCAAAAAATATACCTATCTATCTATCTATCTATCTATTCATCTATCTATTCATCTATCTATCCAGTTTTGGGTTCTTGTTTACATTCGATAATTACAATGACACAAGGCTCGAATCGGCTCCCGTAATCAGATCGAATTCGTTATGTATGAATGAACGAAAAGGTTTTTAAACAAATTTGCCTCTTTTTTTCACCGACTGCGAACAGAAATAATTAATTGGTACGGAAAGCCTCTCTGTTAGTCCGTATGTAGATTTATTTTGGTTCGCGAGTTCGGGAGAACTGATAAATATTTCCTCGATGTTCGAAGATGCACTGATGCGCGAGTCGTGTGTTTCTTATTTTTCTTTTCAATATTTCGTTCGTATTCGTTACCAACACATATGTACATTTTTCAACATTCAATTTACTACACGCGAAATTCAATTTACAAAATTATGAACGTTCTTTAGAGCGTGCATCTTTATTAATTACATAGGTAGACTATGTATACAAAATATACATTCAAATCTCTCGAGAGCATAAAATTCAATCTTGTTTCTCCAATATTTTCAACCAAAAAAAAAACCTCGAACGATATGCATTATCTAGTCGTGAATTTTTGATACATGAGTCTGCCAATACTCTCATTCCTCACACAAGAACTAAGCATTCCAAGGCGTGCAGAAAATTTTATGCGAACGGGAGTTTCAATACTTGGAGTAGTTCCTGATTTTTGAAAAATTTTCCAGTTACGAACAATGTTGAATTTTCGAATAATTAGATACTACACAAAATTCTAAATTTAAAAAAAATGTGAGTTTTCAAAATGTTTCAATTTTTATCGAGTCTAAGTATATAATTTTTCAAAATTGCTCATGTTCAAAGAAAAATTTACCTACTTTTGTAAAATTTCTAATTACTACAAGATTCTTCATTTTCTATCATTTTCTATCATTTTTAGAAAATTCTCGATTTGAAAAAAATCCAACTTTCCCAACTTTTTTATTTTTTAAATAAAATATACAATAAATTTTCAAACAGAGTTTAATACTAGAAAAATTTTTAATCATTCGCAAATTTTCAATTTCGAAGAAAAATTTGAGCAATTTTCAATTTTTTTCATCTTTTGGGGGAAAATTTTCAATTTGAAAAAATTAAAAATTTTGATTTTCAAAAACACCTATTCAATTCCTACAAATTTCCCACTTGAATTTAAAAAATTTTCAATTTCCAAAAATAGTCAATTTAACAAGATTCAAAGCTATCAATTTTTTATAAATTCACAATTTCCCAAAATTTTCATTTCACAGAAAAATTCCATTATATAACCTCTGTAATGTTAGAATTTTTTTTTCATACCTCATAAAATTTATAATTTTTTATTTTTCAAGCAACTCCTAATTCTTCAACATATTCTCAACACTGAAAAAATCTCTATTTTTTGGAACTTGTCCATTTCGAAGCACTAAATATTTAAAATAAATTTTCAATTTCCAAAAAAAAAAAACATTTTTACCGATTTTTCATTTTCACAATAATTTCCTAATCACAAAAATTTTATAATTTTAAAGAAGTTTTCAACTTGAAAAAAAATTTAATTTTCAGAAAATTTTCAATTCCTAAGTTTTTAATAGGTACCTTCTCAGAAAATTTTTTTATAAAATTTGAAATTTTTAAAATTTCAGTTTTCAAAATTTTAATTTTTAAAATTTTTAAAAAGTTTATATTTTCACCGATTTTTTATTTTTAAAAAAATTTTGAATTTGAATGGAATTTTCAACTTTCCAAAATTTTCAATTTGAAAAAAAAATCAATTTTTTTAATACTATTTTGAAAAATTCTCCACCCATAAAAATTTCCAATTTTGTACAAAAGTTATTATAATTTTCTAAAAATTCTCAATGCCGTAACTTTTTTAAATTTTGGCCAAACTACATCTTCTAAATAATCAGGTGCATTTATTTATATTGGACAAATACCTACCATTCATCAATCTAAAAATGAAAAAGTTTTGAGACCCGTATCGATCAAAATCATCCACACAAACCATCAAAAGCCTGAAAAACCGATCCAATTTTAATTTCAATTATCGCGAATTTTCCTCGCAAAGGGGCATTTTATAGTATTATACTCGTACAGCACAGATGTTCTGGTACACGCGAAGAGTGAGACAAAACTGCGCGCAGCACTGCCTATGCCTCTGCCTAAACCAAATGTCGCCCTGTAGTAATTTCTCATTAGGTAAATTTGCATTAAAACTTTATACCTTTAAATATATAGGTAAGCAATCTAAAGTATGTACCTACTCTATAAATTAAGTCACGTTCGCACGCGTTCGTAATTATAACACAAATTTATGTATACGTGCGGTTAATCTTAATTCGTCGCTGGTTTTTATCTTCGTCTCAGCCTGCGTTTTGGTATAGGTATTATATTATGGCCCATGGCACCACATGGTTCGCTTTTAGTCGATATGTATAAGGTCTTGAGTTTGCTATACTCCTACACCTTCGTCTACATGCATAGGTCTTGCGTAAAAACTTCATCAAACAGATATTCGCCAGAGAGCACGTAATAAAAGCTCTCTAAGAGGTTGAATCATCTTTGTTACCTTAACATCAAATACATATTATTGTAACTTTTCTTCAAATTAGACTTCTATGTACCATAATAGTACGTACAATAGTCGTGAAAACACGCCACCGACGTTCCACATAATTGTCTGGCAAGAAATTCGTCATTCGATACACATACGAAATGACGCAAGAAACGATGTGATTTTCCACTAAGCTTACAGAGCGTATGGTCGCACCACAACTCTCATTGAAAACTAGACGCATTTTCCGTAGCTAACTCGTCGTCGTTGTGGGATCTGAATGACCTTTCACTCAAGTGGTAATCTCGCCTCGACTATACATGATAACTCGAGACCACTTGAGGGGTTTCCTCGGGAGACAGTCGCGTTAAAATGGGGCGAAATTTTTTCCAGACGTGACAGCATATTTTTCATTTGGCTTAGAAATTATTCTGGGGCAAATTCTACGATTATCAAACTGCTTAATCCGGAAACGCGTCTTGTTTTCCAAAACGGAGAGAAGAACCTGAGGGATACTCAGGAGCAATATTGAGTGCAAGATAAGACCATTGAACGATACCATTTAGTCGAGACGATCCCCTGTGGTACTATTTCTAAACCTTTTAAACGTTTTATTACCTCGATCCTATACGATCCAAGGTAAAACGAGCTCACTCGCTTATTATTTATGAAAATCACACTCCAGACACCCAGTAGACGAGTCAAAACGAGACCTCCATAAAACGAAACATTCGTCACATTTTAACACATCAAGTCGGGAAATTGGAAAAATGACAAAAAATCAACGTATCTAATTTTTTTCAGCCCATGTCAATTGTCAACGCGAGAAACCTGTGTACCTTCACCTGCACGCACAAATCCGTACGTACGTATACCTACCTATTATGTCCAGAGCAAAAAGTTGAAACGATGACCATATTTTTGCAAGTGTCATTCATTCATGGCCGAATATGAAATTTTATACGCTGGCTCGCGGTGGTCTGTTGCGAGAATCGGGCGAGGTGTATTTTTTCCATCCGTTTTATATCCTTTCGTCGAATATAATTTTCAGTTAACGGCGCAGTAGCTAGAGCAAGGACGAAAGTCCTTATAATGAATTTATTTCGAGCGGTTAATTCGAAACCATAAACGTGTGCCATTTTTACCAGCATTGTTTTGTTGCTTGTTTAATGTTTCGCTATCCCAGTAGACCTTTTACAACTGAATTAACTAACGAAAAGTTCGTTATATACTTGGCCATTCAGATCGCAAGGTGCGATATGCATATAATTTCGCACACTGAGTAGACAATACTTATATTTACGTATATGAAACGAACACATAATATTAATAATGCACAATGGAAGTTCTATATACTGTACGTATAGAGATATACGTACGTACGCATACCTAGGTACGTATAAGTGTGTAACGTTATGGTATAATTTTCGAGTACCGAATATGTAGTAGCTGGAGTCGTTATCGTAAATATAAAAACTTTGCGGTAACCTTTTTTTTTTTTTTTTTTTTTTTTTTTTTCAGCAAGCAACTTTCCCTTGTTTTTGCCCCCTCTTGCTTTTTCACAGTACCACGAGGGCTTTCTCCTTTTAAACGAATATCCCGTAATTTAGGATTTTTATTACGAAATTTCATATCGCGTCGTCGTTGTCGTCGTTGTGAGTTTTACTCGTGTACATGCATCTACGTGTACTTTCTATGCTTGGACCTACATGAAAATTGTATTTCGAACTTTCGTAATAAATTATTAAATTGGTAAATAGGTTATATACCTACCTACTCCAACTGATACACAGAAATTGAATTTTTTGTTTTTTGAATGAAAGGTTGCAACATTTGGGGTTGTCATATCATGTCACGTGCCAGAAAATTGACGGTATTAAAAGTATCGAAATGGAGAATGAGTTCGTAAAATTTCAACAAACAGAAAAACATACTCAAGAACTACATTAAAAAATTAAATTTTTCCAACTTCTCTAAATTATGAACAGAAAATCAGAGTCTTTAAATTTTTTTTTAAACTTCAAAAGCATAAAAAATGAAATTTTTGAAAAAATTTATTTTTAAAAATCAAAGAAAATTTTTTTGAGAGAAATTTGAAAATGAAATCATTAGAAGCATAGGCATTTTTCGATAAGTTAATTTCAAAATTAATACTTAAAAGTGAGTTCTGAAAGAGAAAATTGAAAACATTTTCCATTTTTTTTTTATTCAAGTTCGTGAACATTTTTCAAATGACAGGCTTTCCTGAACGTGCTCACAATAAAAAAAATAATAAAAGAATGAGAAACATTGGACAAAAAAATAATCAGAAATATTTCGAAAATATTTTTATTTTGAATTTTTGAAAATTGAAAAAAAAAAACGAAAAGAAATTAAAAAATTTTAGGGCATGAAAAAAGAACCTTTTTTCAAAAAGTTTGAAAGAAAAACTTCCAAAAAAATAATAAACAGGAATTTTTGAATAGTTGATGATATTGATGGAATTTTTTTTTTCAATTCTAGATTCAAACTGGCTCCACATCTTAGTCACCCGCAATCCAAAACAAGTTCAGATTACCCAATATCCAATTTTCAATGACTTGACAGTCAAAATGTACCTATCTATACGTTAGGGTATGCCATGCCAGATTTTCGAACTTGAAAAAATTTTTGAATACATGGTTTTTGATAGAAACATTTAAAAATAAGTCTCACAAATTTTTATTTCTCTACGATTCGACCTTTCATTTTTCTACTTCTTCTGGACAGAATTTTTAAAAAAAATTGAAGAGGAATGAGGTGACGAATTTAAAAAAAAAAAAAAATTAGAAAAATTGAAAAAAATGAATGAAAAATTCTGATATACTTACAGTAATTTTTAAAGATTCCCCATTTTTTTTTTTTTTTACATTTCGTTGAAATTTTACACGATTTTTTTTTTTGATAATCTTGATTAAAATCTTTAAAATTTTTTAGATGATTTTTAGCAGAAAAGAAGTTGGGAATTAATTTTTTCCCCCCAATTTTTGGAAGAAAATGTTTCTATAGGTTTTGGATTTTTTTTATCAAAGAAGCGAAATTTTCTAAAATTTCAAATAAATTTTTGATTTTGCAAAACTGATTCATTTTTTGAAAAATTCAGAAAATAATTTTTTCAATTTCTTTTTTTTTTCTTTCTCATACTTACTTTTTGCGAATAACTGCATAATGAGAGCAAAAATTTTTCGAATTTCTACTGGAAAAAGTCAACATTATTCGTAAATTTCAGAATTCTCTCACTTAAAATTTTCGTAATCCATTTTATTTTCCCTTTAAAATTTGTTTCCCTTCTTTTTAAAGCCATATTACCAGTCCTACGTACTGTACTCCAAATTATTTTTGGGCGAAAAAATTCCTATCCCTCAGGTATCAACTTCGTGCCACAACATCTAACACTATTGATATCTGCTGTCGCCAACCCTATACGGACGAGACCTACTCAATACCTTTACATACAAAACGCTCTATTGTGCCAAACTTTTATAACATGGCGAAGTATTGAAATGAGGTGAGATTTTCACACAATACTTCTAGCAAAGTTTTTGATGGATGCATCAAAGTCTATAATAATTCAATTTCCGCAGCCAGATTTAAAACTTCGGTTTGGCCACCCACGGTCGATGTCTTGATTGCACGTAAATAGCGACAAAAAAAAACTTTACAGAGTGTGAAAAAATTGTCACGATAAGTCCAAGCAGAATTGACGAATTTTTTCAAGTATTACGTAGAATGGTTTGAAAAAGTGAAAAAAAAAATAATAAAATAAATAAATAAATTATGAGAATAAATTAAGGAAGCCTTCGCCTTCGTGCAACAAGATGATTTGAAACGATTGATCAAAACATTCGTAAAAAATTCAATACTTATCCTCAACGCGTGAAAGTTTACGGAAAATCATTCTCCAACTCAAATTACAGCACACATCAAACTTTCACAACTTTCAATACAAAACAATCTTGTCGCACGTAGTACTTAGGAAACTTCAAATACGCATACGACAAACCAAGCTTACGCGACCTAGAAAAACTAATTTCATATTGAGCCAGCCAACTTGATCGTCTTGCGAGTTGCAAAAGCGGAGCTCTATCCCGAATATTCCTTCCTTGAGCGATATCTTGGTCGGGTATATTATTAAAGAGAAAAAAAGGCGCGCAATAAAACATCTTGCCTTTGACCCGGCAACGGCCTCGGGCATTAAAAAGATAAACCCACCTTTGTTGGCTCGTTTCGCGAAGGTACCTTAATATAACGGAACCGAACGAATTATTTGGCCGAGTAAATAGCGGTAAACATGCAAAAATCTATTATTCATTTCGCGATTCGTATTTGTAATTTCGTACAGCACACGTAGATATAGCGTAGATTCGCCCTTTTCTTTCGCACGACGCCTTTGGTTATTAATGCGGACGAAGTTGCTAACGAATAAGCTTCTGATGGCCGCGCCATGCCGCGCCATATCCTAGCCAAATATAAATTTAATGCGGCGAAAGTTTCGCACTTTATCTATTTTTACAAAACTTTCAATAATCAGGCAACAAGAGAGATAAACAAGGTACAGATGTTTGAATTGCTTCGCTCGCATTCTGATGCTTTAATGCACATTCGGTTAATTAGATTGATGTTGCGCGGAAAGTTCTATGACTACGGTGAAAATTCCTCTCGCCAATTCTCATCCTTCTCCGAGCAGTTAAAAAACTAATCCCGTATACAGCGTCGTCGCAGTTTCCAAACTCTATGGCAAGAGTTTTGAAACTTTACCGACGCTTAGAAGGGTTAAAATAAGCGTAATAATCGAACGAGCGAAAAAAAAACTCAAGAAATTCACTCACCGTTTCATTTCCTAGGTTTCGTACTCTGCAATGTAGGTACGTCGTATGACCAACTAAACCGGTTACGTTATCCGAATACGATCCCATATCGAAATAAGGTCCCGATTTCGGTATAGGCGTATCGTGTAAGAAGTCTTTTAATATCTTTTTTGCGCTGTTCAATCCTGTGAAAATAAAATAAACACGTTGTCAATATATAAGAAAGCTTATTCGCCATTAAGTATCAATATTCAGGCAGGTTACATTGCTATATACCTACGTAGGTACAAAGGTAGTCGAGTTTTACGTCTTTTTATACGTTTCTGACACACGATTTCGACTTGAAAAACATTTTATCAAATTTAGTTAGTTGTACCTTTTCAGGCTTACATCGCATCGTGTTCGTCGTAGGTATTCGACAAGGCAGCATTATCAACTTCTGAACGGGCTGCGGATGCTCATGCCTCGAGAATGCGAACACGAAACACCGCGTAACAGAAGAAAAAAAATTATAAGCCGCGTGATTCGTCGAATTTCATCAAATAAAAAATTTAATTTGTTCATTCCGTCGGGCCGAATATTTTTCCAGAGTATTTTCCATTGTTTCGTGTACTTTCACTTTCATTTGACTTTAGAATTTTCCCTTAATTTGGTATTTTTTTCTCAATTTCTTTCATTGCCTCGCTGTTTACCTTTATTTGTTATTCTTTTCAACTTTTGAAACAGCCTTATTTTGGGCCGGCAAGCTGGTTTTTCGATTTTTTTTCTCTTCGTTGTTGTTGTTTTGTTCCTCCAGCGAGTAAGTACGACGACTTTATCCATAGGCTAGCGCATAAACAATTGGACCATTTTTTTCTTTTTCTACTCTTTTCATCGAATGATTTGAAAATAAACTGTACGAGGATTGATTTTTTTCTCGCAGTTCTACGATTTGAGTAAATATTTCGAAAAAATAAAAAGGAAATATTTGGATTGTGTTTTCGTCGACGAAAGTCGTAATCATCGGAGTTTGTTTTTGCATTGTAGCGTGTTTACCTTTATTTGAACTTTTTTCAACGCAAGGAAGTTCCACTTAAACGATTACCAACCTAGTATAAGTAGTAAGTACATAGTATAAGGCATTTTTAAAGATTGAATTTTCCGAATGGGTCGTCTTATCGAAATGATTTTTCAATTTTTTATTTCTATTCTCTTTTTACAATAATGCAATCTACTTACAAGGTGACAGAATAATTCGAATAATTAATAAAATATGAAACATATCTTTCCTTTGCATGAATTATTCGTTTATCGTTCATTAATGAAACAAGAATTTGGAAAGATTATAGATGGCCTTGAATTCCAAAAAATTGAGCTGACTTGATGAAATGATGAAAAGATTCAACGAAGCATAAAATTGAAAATACCTTATGACCATGCAAATTGTTCATCCAACAGTTGACTGATTAGTCGAAATAGAAACATTGACTCGATAAAAATAGTTGAGGGTTGGACGAAAAATCTATTTTCATCGGCAAAGCAGCAGAGAACGTGTCAAAAATCGATCGATTCATCAGAACTTCAACTTTGAAAATTAACCGAGTCACTATCATGATTGAAAGGAAGATACGAGTAGGTAAATCTGCCTAAGAGCTAATTTTCAAATAACTATCAGAAAGTATCAAGGATTTTGAAAAAAAAACTTTAGGGCGAATTTTTCACTTCTCACCCTACCTTATCTTCCCCATAGCCTCCAAAATCTTTGTTTTTCGTTGAAAAATCCCATTTTGGTACCAACGAGTAATGAGTCAAAAATTTTGAAACTTATCATGGTATACATGAGGAGTGGTAATAAACTTTTGAGAATTTTTTCAGATTTTTTCTGCTCTGCGTTCTAGCCAAAAACTACTAATAAATTTTAAAATCGTTTTAATTTTGAAACTAGAAGACATAAATTTTTTCTTTTCGGCACAAATATGAGCCTACCTCAGCACAGTATAAGGTAACTCAGATTTTTAGCTCAGGTGGGCTTGATGAAAAAAGTACTTTTGTGCAAAAATCTCAAGTTTTGAAGCAGTACAAGGGAGGAATATTGATCAAAAAACATTTCTGATGCCAAATTCTGATTCTACGGATCAGCCATCCCCATCTAGACACTTTTCGCGATAATTTTGGCAGAACTTAAAAAATTTTCAGGAAGAAAAATGGTTAAAAAATCAAATTTTTCAAGTTTTTCCAAAATAGTGGTAAAAAGTATCTTGGTGAGAGTAATTTGACTCGCAGAAACCGAATCTGGCGATAAAATTTCCATTCGACCAATATTCACTCTTGTACCCCGCCAAAACTTGAAATTCTTAGGATAAAAATTCAATTTTGGGAATTTTAGGCAAAGCGGTCGCAAAAAAAGTGTAAAAAGGGGTAAATTGACTCGCTGCACACGATTTCGTAATTCGTTTTTTTGATTGGTGCTGTTTACTATCAAAACCCTTAAAAAAAAATGGTTCAAACAACAGCAATTTATCCAAGTGCGCTGCCCAATAAGAACCTAGCATTTTGAAAATAATTCGCAGCAAAATCGGTATTAGGTGCTTAATTTAAACAGAATTTAAAGAAAACGTAAAAGAAATTCTACACACGTCGAACAAGTCTTCTTTTCCAAAGATCTCTGTAACTCGTTTATCGATGATTAAAACATTGGCTC
Organism: Paracoccus marginatus; assembly: GCA_900065295.1. Taxonomy (NCBI): domain Eukaryota; kingdom Metazoa; phylum Arthropoda; class Insecta; order Hemiptera; family Pseudococcidae; genus Paracoccus; species Paracoccus marginatus. The sequence goes on along the minus strand of FIZT01027483.1, from coordinate 18,106 downwards.
GAGAATTATGTTCAACTTTGGTACAGTAGTACAGTACGTTGGTACGTATAAATTCATTGGCAGACGATAACTTTTTCCGTTTTCGCATCCAACATCTTATATTAATGACACGTTAGTCTTTTCCTGGTTTACGGAAAGTTTCACCTACTTGTGATTCAGAATCGAATTTCACCAGCAGCTGATTGTGTATTTATCAGTCTAGAAACGTAATTATTAACGTCGCCCTCGTCCATATCGACAAAACGTCCTCGAACAGCGTTCTTCTATCGCCCTAAACTGTCCTGACTGTTTCAAATTCCGAGGAAAAGTTTCGTTTCTGAACGTTGCTAGGTATAAGTATAAAACGATGAAAACGTAATGAAGCTGAAGCTAATAGTATTTTGATTTTTTACCGAAGATTTCTTGGAATCGAAATTCTTCAGCTTCGATTCTTTTGGGATTAAAAAAAGCATTACGCATAGATATTTTCCAATAGGGTGACTATATGTATTGATGGGAGAGTGTTCACACACGCATCATGTGTCTAGAATTATTCAAATATTTGGAAAAATTCCGAATCATTTTCCATATATTTTTTCTAACGAACCCTCGAGAACGAGTTGAAACAAGTTTCTTTGATGGGTGCTCGACTGCTCTTCTTTGGACAAAGCAAATCTTTGAAATATACAATTTTCGAATTCCCCGGTTGAAGGTGAAATTTTTAATACCGTAAAAATTTGAGTCTAACATGTATTTCCAATAATTGTAGCAGGCGCGAAAAAAAAAACTTCAATCCTTAATAAGCACAAAGAGCGAATATTTCCTACTTTTCGTTCAACTTTATTGGAATTTTTTTCAACAATACAGCTTTTCTGCTGGGGATTGAAATTATAAAATTTAAATCGTTCCGACATTTTTAGTACAATACACTTTAACCAGCTGAAAAAATATTTTCGCTCGATGAATTCTTCTGATTACAAAAGCTAAAAAAAAAACCAAACACGAAGTTCAAGTTTGCCATTTTTCATTTTTTTAAACGAATGCATACAAACGTCGAGAATTTTCTTTCGTCCTAATATTCTAAGACTCAATTTAACCCACGATTAATTTCAGACTGCCAAATCGAAGTCGATTCGAAGGATGAAAAGTTACATGGAATTATCACCACCGAGATTCATCTTATATTATAAATTCGCTCGACTCCGGAAAGTCGATAAATATATTTTGGACATCACTGGTGGAATTTTTCAAGTTTTTAAAATTTCCTTCACGAACCACATTACGTAACTACGAGTATAATTCATCCGATAACTCACTCGTTGTGATACTCGGGCTCGTGTGTTTTTTTTCTCATATTTGTCATAAAAGTTGAAATTGAACGGCAATAAATTAAAAACTTTGCGTTAGGCTGGCACACCGCAGAGCCGGCTCGCATAATACGAATTCTGAACCAAAAATTTCATTTAGAATTGTCGCGAAAAAAATTGCCATCATTGTGTAAATCTACTGGTAGTATAGGACGACATTCTGTATACTTGACGACGGACGTAACCGAAGGAAAAAAATTCTTCACATTGGAACGCTTTGTAATTACAACTCTATTATTAGGCTTTCTTTCATTAAGCGATGTCTCTCCACGAAATGCGAAGCTCTTTAGCAAAATGTATCCCGACTTAATTGCTCGATTGAATTCATCGGGTTAGAAAGGGGGAAAAAAGATAGAAAAGTCTCTGAAAGTGAAAAACAGCCTCTGAGTATTTGGACTTGGCTTTTTCGTCTTTTCACTCGACCCATTGTAATACAATATGTTTATTTCGTTTCGAAGGTAAGATTAATTAACTACAAGCTGTTTCGCGAAAAAAGAAAATTCTATAACGAATGGTTCTATGTATAACAACACTATTCATACGATTACCCAATCCAGTATTAAGTATTTTTATGTACACGCAGGAAACGAAGAAATCTAAAATTGCACGTCCTAGATTAATGTGAGACAAACGCATAAGTCAAGAAAAAAGTACTTATCGCTGTTGTCTCGGTAATGTAATTAAGTTTTTTGTTTTTTGCAAAATTCATTTCGTTGGCTGGCTGGAAAATTCAAATGAAACAATTTCAATGATTCGAATTTTTTCTTCTTCGTTCAATTTTTTAGATTTTTTTTTCTTTGCGTCTCGCATTTTTCTCTTTCAGTTTAACATCTTTTGTTCTTTGAGTTGATAGGTGAAATTATTCGTCAAAGCGAATCGAGATTTTCCTTCTATTTTTATAGAAACGCCAGTAAAGTGTTGACAATTTCCTTGCAATGATGTTCAGACTACTTCATTCAAATAACATAGTGACAGTGACAAAAACCAGCCAGACGAGTTGTGCTGCAGCACTGCTAGTGCACCAGTCAAGGTCATCTGAGGTCATTGAGGGGAATAAGGCCCACCTAAGGTTCGAAGAGCCCACCGCGGTGGGGTGAGGAAGGGGAAAGTAACCACATAAAATTAAACTAAAAGGATGTACCCTTACGTGGACATGATGGATATATTTCAAAAGTAACCCTATCGTTCTTTTTTTTGAGAGGGGGGGGGGGTTGAAAAAAATGTTAATTTTTTCACCGGAAATTTTTGGCACCTAATAAGGCCCACCTAAGTATAAAATTGCAAATTATGCTGTGTAGTTCCACCTTTTTTGTTGGTTACACAAAATTTGAGTATTTCAATGTATTTTATTTAAAAAAGGTTCTTTTTTACTTTCGAGGGAGATTGAAAAAACACCCTTTTTTTCTCACCAGAAATTTTTTGCATATAATAAGGCCCACTTACATATAAAATTGCAAATCACGCTGTTTAATTCCGTTTTTTTCTTGTTTTTAAACACCCAACATAGTATTTCAGTGTTTTAATCGTTTTTTTTTTCACCACTTATACCTTAATATTGAATAAAAAAACAATTAGTTTCAGTATAAAACATGTGGGCCTTATTACCCGATTTTCTGTCTTTACTCAAAATCTCATCCACTCAAAAATGCTTGAGTGAAAACTTTGGAAAACTACCTTGAATAATACTTATATGTGTGTACTTCTTCCCCATAAAAAAATTCCCCATAAAAAAAAAAACTTTTTGAAAAAAAATTACTTGAAGTAATAATTTACATCAGTGAATTTCAGTGAATTTCTCGATTTCTTAGATCAGCGCCAATTTTTCTTACAAAAAAACTTTCTCGGCTTCCTACAAAAAAAATAATGATAGGACCGCGGAACAAATGCCCCGACATTTTTCAAGAGCTAACCATCCCACTGGTCAAAATGACCGTATTTTACCCGTAAATACAAAAACAAGCGATGGGCCTTGTTACCACCTTGGGCCTTATCCCCCTCGGTGACCTTGGTTCTCAAGCGATGAAAGAAAACTCGTTTGACGAGATTTGGTTCAACTTTTCAACGTTAGATCGTCAAGGTCATCAGGTTTCCAAAGCAGTAAAACTATAGAGTAAAACGTAGAAACCCGTTTGACGAGTATTGCTGCAACATTTTTGAGGTCATCTGGTTTTCAAGCAATAACTAGACAAACTGTGTCATGAAAGCGGACCTCTCTTCATGAATTGATCCACTTTTTTGGGGGAAGAAATATTGAATTTTCCCCTTCACGAAATTATCTTTCAAACCTTTTCTTTTTCTTTTCTTTCCTCTTTTTTTTGCAACAATATGCGAATTACTTCGACACATTTGAACTCGAACAGGCCAATTCATGCACGAAAAATGATTCACTTTGGCATTTGTATTAGGGTCATATCAGGCCATAGAGTTTAGAAACCTTTTATAAAATAACTTTCATCCATTTTCAACTTTGACGAAAATTCACGTGGCAAAACTGAAAACACGAGTAGGTAGATACTTGTATTATAAACTAAGCTCTCTGAACCTTTCGCAACTGAATCCGCACACATACCTCTTTTTCTTCAGCATATCTTGACCGAGGAATTTTCAAACAGTCATTGTTTTATCAACTCGATGAAAAATTAAAAACAAAAAAAAATTCCACTCAGCTAACGAGAAAAATTTTTGATGAATTAAAATGTTCGCCGGAGAATACCACAGAACCACAGCATTTGGCAGCTTTGCTACACCATCTCAAATCTTTAATCTTCGCCACATCTAATCGAAAACTATTAAAATTTATACAAGAGCCAATAGCGACCCGACCGTTAATTCATATTGAATCAAAAATCACCGAAGTGAATGATTTATCAAACCAAAGAAACGCCAGTATATGAACATCTTCGACAAATACAAAAATGGGAAGGGAGGGGAGAAATTTCATCTAAACGCGGTCTACTCGCTTCGGTTCACTGATCATTCGTTGAATTATAAAATTATGGCCTTCACTAAAAAAAAATACGAAGGAAAAAAATTCCTAAATATCTTTTCTTAAGCGTACATCCGAAGAAGTTTTGAATACTTCATGAATTTTTCGTAATATCTTCCATAACATTAAACAAAAAATCACATCGTTTGGGAAAGATGAAAATCACAAGTAGTTTCAAATACCTTTTTCTTTTTTAAAAAAAGTATAAGCAAAATATCGAGAATTTGCAAAAAAAAAAAAAAAAAAAAAAAAAA
>FIZT01027483.1:0-13510 GCA_900065295.1 Paracoccus marginatus | reverse complement strand
TTTTTTTTTTTTTTTTTTTTTTTTAAAAAAAATAAAAAAAAAAAATCGAAAATTTGAAAAAAAAAAAAAAAAAAAAAAGTAACACAACAAACTATACACGATTATTTCCTTCTGCAATACATAGTTTTTGCCCCATGTGAATAAGAAAAAATGGAATTTTACGCCGGAAAATCTGTATGACATTTCAGTTCCCTTTGGTGTTTTTTTGATAAGGAAAGAAGAAATATTTTAATAATAAAATTCCGCGAATTCTTATACTTTTTAGAGCCTAGTTCTAGAATATTTCTCGCTTATAATTTAATCTTTTATTTAGTACCACTTCGAATCTCCTTATCTCGGACACAGCTGTGTTCGTGTTTTACGTGCTGCTATGCATTCGTAATGCGTCATTTCCGCGCCTTCACCTACACACTGCGCACCTCGCTGGCTCCAAATCCGCGTCTAGAAATGTACCTTATTCTTTTAAGAGGATTATTGTAAACGTTCTTTTTCAACCCTTTTCTTTGTCGGATTTTTTTTTCAAGTTGGTAGGTTTCGACGAAACTATAGACAGGGGGATGTAACCACGTCTCACGAACGAATTTCTCACCAAAAAAAAGGAAAGAGAAATACTTACTTACCACAGGTGTTGCATGTTGATATGAATGTAGATATACTGAGGGAAAAAAATTTTAGGTTTGGATTTCTTCCACCTAGTGATGTCTGAACACGATCGACAAAATCACGGCGAATAATTTTTTTAATATTTTTCAACACTTCAAAGAGTAGACATGTTTCCATTAAAATCACATCGCAAATTCGACATCTCAGGGTTCTTTTTTCAGTGATTTCTCGATTCGCCTACCCCAAGATCCGAACAACCGTACAATTTGTTGAATAATTTAATGAATTTCTGAGGCTCGTATTTTGCGATTCACTAGCTATCGATAGTGGTGTGTAAATGTAACGTTTTAAATAAATACTTATAGTATCGCAGATGAAAAACCGTAATTTTCTCTCATCAAATTATGCTGACATTTGATGCTAGTAATAATGAGAACGTTGTCATTCGAGCCATAATTTTAATGAGAAGGATCGGCGAGATAATTGATGTAAGTTTGAGATTCTACCAGAATTACCGTTGCTCTACATAATAATACTCGTATTTTTTCATGCAAAATATAATGCGTAAAACTTGTCTGACTGGTTTTTACGTAGACGAAACTGGGTGACCTTGACCAAACAACGTAAAACAATTGCAACGGAACCGGTTTCTCCGGTTTGTGTTGCATGGAAATCCACTCGGACGGGTTTTTTCAATGCAACCAAAAATTTTTTGCAATAAATCTCGCAAATATTTCCAAACATCCGTACATTTTTCAACCAAAACGTTCGACGATATTAAAAATGTAATGCAACATAGGTATGCTCATCACTCGTGGAATTTTTCTCCCTATTTCACCTCAACGTTGACTCGATGTTAACCATTGGAAAAAAGTTTTCCCATTTTTTCATCCCCAGAGGATGAATTTCATGTCAAGTTTAACTCGAAAGTGAGTTTTAAATGGTTATTTTGTATAATACCATTTCGTTTTCGATAGAGGTACGAACACTGGCAAACTATAACCTCGACTCTGTTTTATATTCGTACACACACGCGAGAACGATCCATGCATTCGGATTTACTTTTCATTCGTTAATTCTACCTGAAATCGGTTCAAAGCAAAACCCGCGCAAATGCTCGGATTGTGCAGTACAAAAATTGTTAACGTTATTTCTACGTCTTCACGCGAACGTGTAATCGAGTAGTAACGGAAGCACTTCGTTTATTGTTCGAGAATGGAAAAAACTTTGGCGTAATTTGCTCTCGCGCGTTTTCAATCATGGTTTAACTATACGTAGCTGCTTGTAATGCGCTCGATGTGAGATGAATTCTCAAGGTATATCTAGGTGGATTCGTTTGTTATATGTACAAAGCGCAGAAAGAGAGGAGATTCTTTCGAGATACGTTTCAATTAATTTTTTTTTACCTTCTAGTCGAATTATATGTACATGGATAACAATACAAAAAAAGTACCTGGTTCGGAAAAAAATAATGACACGAATGCATCGCGTACTTCATACCAGAAAATGAACGATTTACTATGTACGTATGGAATGGACAATATGAAAATACTTTTATGACGCAAAATATTTTTCATCGAGGCCACCGAGTGTCAAAATAAAATTGAATTTTTTTGAAGAAAAGATTTTTCCTTTTTTTTGGAGATGGGTCGGCGTCAACACATTTGGACGTTTTAACGAATACTAAACGTCGAACGACAGGGTAACTTTTTTATTCGAAGCTGTTGCTTTTTTGAAGTTACATCACAAGATTTGTACAATTTTTTTGACGTTTATAGCAGTGGATACGGAAATAAAAAATTATTATTGTTTCATCAAATCACATACCTTTACAACGGATCGTCAGAAAAACTCTTTAATTTCCATTTTGTTCATCGAGGTACGATTTGGAGATGTAGAGTAGAGAATAAAAAAGCGTAAAATATTTTATTTGTTTTTTTTTTCGATTTTTTCATCACACCTTCAGAGCTTACCACATTAGAGTCTATTTTTTTTTGAAAATTTTCACATTTTTGATGGAATTTTTTGAAAAACGGTTATGAAATTTCATTGAATTTTTTTGATGATTTTTCTTACAAGGGAAGTACCTGAACTGACAAAAAAATTTTGGTCATCAAACCAAAACAAATCGATGGAGCATGTAAAAAGAACCCTAGAACCAAAATCTTATGTGCTAAGCAGCACCCCCTGATTTTTGGTGAATTTTTTAAAATCGATTTTTGGCCCAATTTTTTTTTTTTGACGTAATTTAGCTAGAAGTCTGGAATTTGGTTTACACCTTAATTTTGGCTCGCCGAATCGATTGGAAGTAGTTTCGAGTCGTTCTGGAGCCTCCATCAAATTTTGGAAAATTTCAGAAACTCAAAAATGATCTGAAATTTTTGAAACCGGATCCAACTGACTGGATGTGTCAAAATTGGGGTATAAGGTAAATTTCAGATTTTTACGTAGACGCGTTGGTATTTTGAGAATTTTACTCGCTGCATGAAATTAAACGTCTGGATAAAATTGGTCCCGAACTGGAAATTCTAAATTTCGAAAAAACCTATCCCAATCGGTCAAAGGGGCACCAAGATGCATCGATCGCGTTGATACGTGCTAAAGCAAACTTTTGAAGATTTTCAAGTTTCTGTAATTTTCCAAAATTTGCTGGAGCTTCAGAATGACTCGAAACCGCTTCCAATCGATTTGGCGGGTCAAAATCAGGGTATAAACCAAATTTCAGACTTCTAGCTGAATTGGGTAATTTTTTTGACATATTTTTCAACTTAAGCCGAAAATCGATTTTCAAAAATTCATCAAAAATCAGTGGGTGTAGCTTAGCACCTGAAATTTTGGTTCTAGGATTCTTTTTACATGCTCTATCGATTTGTCTTGGTATTGTTGCAAATTTATTTTCCAATTTGGGTACTTCCCTCGTTAGTATTTTTCCAGAGTTTTCCAAAAAAAAAAATTAAGAAAAACTGTGGAAATTTTTGTGAAATTAATTTAAAATAATGTTAAAATTTGAAAAAAGTTTACAAAAATTCAATAATTTGGGCCTATTTGAAGTTTTCTTGAAAATTTTCAAAAACATTTTTTCGATACTTTTCTTTAATTTTTGAAGAAATGTTTTCAATAGCGTTTTTGCAAACGTTTTGAAAAACTTCTTGAAAATTTTCAAACGTGATTGTTATATTTTGATGATTTTACCACAAAACCATACTGTGAAAAATGAACAAATCAGGTCAAATCGAAAAAATGTAAAATTTTCATGAAAATCCAACTTCGTTAAAAATATTTAAAGAAGAACAAAAAACGAGATAAAAATCATTTCTATCTCAAGACGCACAAAAAAACGACAATTTTCTCGGGGAAAAAAATCTCGACCACTCTCCGACCAGCATAAGAACATGAAAAAAAACACCACGCGAATGAAAAAATTTCACAGATCCTAAAACATACGACGCTCCAAAAAGGTATCTCGATAGTAATCAATATAACACCAGCTTTCCCTTTTTCAATCCCATCTAAGGGTTAGAAAGGCAGTCATTATACAGGTTAATGGTATATTTCGTGTACTTAATAACGTGCGGTCAAAAATAGCGATGATACTAAAAAGGCCAGCGTGTATATAAAAAAGAAAGCCGCACGCGGTGATTATATCGCGTGTACAACTATCACTCTACCCATCTGCTTCGAGGATGAAGAGAGGTCGAGAGCAGGCAACAAAGGCGGAGGAATTTTTTACGTGTTATTAGGTCGCAAATATAACGCTTCTATGACTATATTAAATCGCATATTCGCAGTTCGCACCCCATATAGTGTAGATCATTACCGAAAAATACAATTACTTCCTGTCTGCAGGCTGGCATGGTGTAGCGCTATGGCACCTTTCATCGCACCCCTTTACACTCGGCTGAATACCAAATAAGGTGAAAATGTTAATTAATACGAAAAAAATAACAATTAAACGCCGCAAAGGAAATGAAAACGGGTGATAAACGCGGACATTTTTTCACTTTTTTTCCTTCCTTCATCCCGTATTGCCATTGCAAACCTCGGTTTCCGTATTCTTTTATTCGCAACAAAGCAAACACTATATTATATCTACGTATAAATACATACGCGTACGTCCTCCGTTTATCATATTTTTGTTGCACATTTACCCGAAAAAAAAAAAACACCGCACCCTCATACCTTCTCTCTAGGCCAAACAATATGCCAGCATAACGCGAAATTTCCTTTATTAAGTGTACGTACAGGCCTATAGGTATACGTAGTGTGTGTGGTTGGGCTAAAAAAAAAGCCAACCTGTACTGTTTTCGTTTTAAAAACTCGCTCGCATATTCGCAAAATACTCGACGGAAATATATTTCAAGCGAGAAATCCCCTAACTTATTCCATAAACTATACGGTCGCATGTAGTCGGTCCCTCTAAACCGTCCCCCAGTACACCATCGTCGTAATTAATTTAATGACTTTTTTCCGTTAGCGAGGCTATTATCTTATTTTCGTATAATTTACGGTGTATTTTTTCACCATTTCTTAGACACTTTTGCGGTCTCGTATTTCTACCAGTATTTTGTGAGCGAGCAGCCAGAGCCCAGCATATGAAGTTTCCATTCAAGAATAAAAAATTCCAGATTAAATTTTCAGCGACTTTTGAAGAAGGTGCGTGAAAATTTTCCATCGAAAGAAGGCCCAAAAGCCAAGTATACGATACCTAATTCGTCTTTCGCCAAAAAAAAAAGAAGAAAAGAAAACCGAATAGAAATAGATAAACCGTTCGCGGTCGTCGTGCATTATATAGCCTTATAGCGTGAAAAACGATAAAAAATTCAAACCAGACAAATAGAAACGAGACACTTGGTCGTGAATTATTTCATACGTACCTATAAGTCATCGTTCTAAAATAAAAGACGAACAATGAAGATGCCTAAGAAAGGGGTGGGTATCTTTTTTATACGTCAAGATGTCATATCGTTCAATACCCCTTAGTACGTCTACGTATGTATATGGGAATATAATGGTGCGGTTTCAAAAATAAGGTACCTTATGCAATAAGTATACTTATCCTGAGAGGTATTCATTAACGCTTGAACCCTAGTACTTGTAAAGATGGACGGCTCATCAAATATGTATACGGGTACCCCCTTTTTTCGAATGCGAACTTCGCATCTAGGTACCATGTTTATACCTATATACATATATTAATAGCATTATATGTACCTATTCGTGGAAGTTAGCTTGCGATGTATTTGAACGACTTGTTTATACCGTGTTTATGGAGGTACCGAAGTACGTTACGTACATACGTGGAATGTGAATATTTTCTTTTGAATACTTGTGCATGCGCGCCAGTGAACTTGTGAAAGTTACTGCAGAAGTACGTATAGGTAAGGGCTGAACGTAGGTATGAATAAAGTCGAGTTTACTTACTGAAATTGGCCTTCGACGCATTGTATTCGGCATCCAAACTTTGAGCATTTATGGTTTGATTCTGACTTTGAGTCATACCTGTGAACAGGGGAAAAAATATTTTCAATAAAAATCGTTGCGGAAAGTTTATGAGAATCTGGAGACGAAATGCTTTAGAAAATTACAACTTTTGGAGTTTTTCCCACGGTTATCAACGGCGGGTTAACTTTTTGTGAGAGAAAAAAATTAGCGATTGCTGTCGTCATTTTTCCCTATTTTTTAATTTTTTTTTTTTTGGTCGCGTGATAACTCCCGTAAATATTTACCAATAATCAGCTACAACTTTAAGGACGATTTTTAAATGACTAGGTTAGGAGTTAATTCAATTTCAATTCAGTTTGGTACCATAATTGGAGGTTGAAGAACTATTTCTTACGAATGACAGACAAAATATGCATCCTAGAAATATGGCCAGATGAAGAAAGATAGAAAATTTCATTTTCCACAACTTTGGTTCTTTACACATTCTTTATAGAGCGCTTAGTTTGTGCATAAAATCAAAACTTTTGAAAAATTTTCACGTTTTTTCATCAACATTAAAGAAATTCAATTTTCTACAACATTGATTCTATTCATTTTTTTCTTGTAGAATGCTAAAATTGTCTATAAAAATAGAAAAACATGCGGAAATAAAAAGGGAAAATTTGAAGATTAACAGTTTTTATCTTATTTTTGTAAATAGCAGACCAACTGCGTGTCCTAGGGGAAATCTGAAGGCTTAGTATGAAATGGAAATTCAATTTTCCACAACTTTTGTTCTATGAATTTTTTTGTTCAGATGCATAATTCTCAAGTATCTAAGTAAATTGGAAAAGTGACAAACATAGAAAATTCATATTATGTCACGATTTGATCAGAACATTTTATTTTCACCTATATCAACAGAACTTTTTGTTTTTGTTTTTCTAATTTTTATGAGTTTCCATGTTTTTTGTTTTATTATCAAATTTTGCAAAAGGTTCGTGTCATTATTCTGTATCAAAAAAATTTCAGCTCTCTGCGACTCCGGGGGCGCAGTCGTGATTTTTTTTTTCAAGAACACCCTACTTTGAGAAGTCATGGGTCCATCCCCTAGAGTCGCAGGGAGATGAAATATTTCGAGACATTTTCAGCTCATCAGTAACAACTTACTTGAGTTTGAACGAAACCAGAGCAATTTTAAATTGGTGTATTTAAAAAAAAAATTGAGCCCCTCCCCCCGCAAAAAAAAATCAAGAAAATCATGGGTGAACTGAAAGAACGAATACAATAAAAATTATGTGCTTACCCAAGTGAATTGAATACTTACATTACCTTAAAAAAATGCGCCTCTGTTCGGAATTTGGGCGGCTTATTTCATTTTTTTTTTTTTCATTTTTCAAAGCAGTAGCCTGAACTATAAACTATTTAGAAAGTCGAAAAATTGAGAGACATCGAAGTCAGGAACAAAAAAATCAAAATGAAAAATGAAAAAAAAACAAATGAAAACAAATGAAAACAAAAAATCTGAAAATTTTAAAATAAAAAAATTCATTTTAAAAATTCAAAATCAAAAATCAAAAAATACTGGAGTAGATGAAAAAAATTATTTTTAAAAAAGGGAGCGAAAATTTTTAAAGTATGTAATTCAAGGCCAAAAATTTTTATAAGAATTCTAAATAAAATATCATTTGAAATTTGCGCAATATCCGTATTTTTTTTTAGTGCTGTGCAGAAGTTTCACATTGAGAATCACAACCTTTTGTGAGAATTTACTAGGAAATATTTTTCAAGAAATATAGCGTTAACTCGACTCGAAAGTTTCAAAACAAACAATTTTTCAAAAATCCAATTAAAAATCCCCTCAAGTCGAAGATTACCTATTCAAGCACAGTCAACAACAATCACTTCCACGAATTGAAAATCGTCGCGCTGTTCCAAAGGCACGTAATTACTATTTCTACGAAACGCTCAGATAGATATTTATCTCCTTGGTAATTGACGCTTTCAATTATTTACCATCTGGCAAAGCAAGTAGTAATTCATTTACTCATTATTGTAAAACACGACGCGTATAATTATCCGCTCAATTTGTATTACTTCATCACGAAGCTGTCGTACACCTCCGAAGTAGGTATTCAGTCGCGCTACAAGTTGAAGAACGCGCAGCACGTGACGATGACGCGACGCAAAGTGTTGATAAAGTTTTACCCGAGCAGATTAAGAATGCTGTAGAAAACCATGGAGTATATAAAGTTGGGTAATAAAAGTGTCGTGAGTTTATACATAAGCGTTGGTATTTTATAAGGGGCGTCAATTTTAGCCTCTAATAGTCTCATGAAAAATTAACAGAATGTTGGCTCGAAGATGCTGATGCGTAAAACGGAGGGGGTTACTTTAGCGGCTTAATGATTACGTTAAAGGCGGGCTTAATCGGTGTAACGCTAGAGGCCCTATTTCCGGGTAATCTGCGAATGTGTGCGAGTCGGAAGACGATGCTGAGTGTCTGCCGGTATAAGTATATGGGTATTTTGCACTATACTCATTACGTAGGTATATATATACTTACTCGTGTACTTATCTGAAAAGTATATAAGAGGAGAAAAAAAGTATACTATAAAAGGAAAAGAAAAGCGGTAAACGAATGAATTATTGATTTCGTTAATGGTCTGGCGTCGTATACAGAGGAAGAAAAGAATTTAGAATAAAGTGTATTTGGCGAGAAGATGTTTTTTTCGCTCAGCTATATTATCGGCGTGTTTTGTTACAGAAATTTTTTCGTATAGAAATCAGATACCCTTTTAAGGTACAGTGAAGAAAATAGAAAGCGAAAGGATATGCGTTATTTTCGGTCCTGGTACCTACATCGCACCTTGCAGAAAAAGACTCCGTCTATCTCTCTCATTGTGTTCTGTTGTACCTAGACCTACTACCTACGTACGTATAGGTTGTATAAATGGCGATGGCGAGGCGCCCTAAATTATGGTACTCCATTAGAGACGGCCGCCACAAATAATGGCAGCATTCGCTTATACGTATACCTTGGCATTGCGTATTTTTGAAAATTTAACGAGAAATTTTTCATCAACCACTGCTCCCAGGCATACCCAGTGTTTTTCTCGTTAATATTATTATGACAAGGATGCGGATGGCACTACCACGGCCGCACCAAGGCACAGCATTCATAAAACTTTCATTTCAACAACGTTTTTCAGAAGAGAATTTCCAATTCGAGTGCTATGGCTTATTTTACACGCGTCCCCGGTACACCTCCGTTGAACAGAGTAAAATTATACGAGACGTGAAACAAAGCTTTTTGTTAATTCGATCCATTCGCGTAGACCAGCGTTATAATCCGTCTTCGATGTCATTCTCTTCTCCCCTTTTTTTTCCTGTTTCTCCTTCGTTGTAACCTTTTAACCTCCCGTTGTGCGTCTTTTTTTTCTCCTTTAGCGGATTCCGCTGCGATGTGTGTGTTTTTTTTTTTTAATGATCTTGTTACGGATATCTGCGCGCATATTTGTTCAAAAAAAAAAAAGATACACGACTGAAGTGAAGGTAGTTTCGATGTAAGAGGATATGCGGGAAGGGAAAATAATGCAACGTGAGAAGGAGGGAGTTTGTTTTGTTTGCTTCGATTATTGACTAAAGTCGCGATATTCTGGCAGTCAAATGATGAATTCTTTTCTGGAAACTCCTATAATGTTTGAAGATAGGCAACTTGTCTGCTCTCAGGTCCAACCCTTAATTTGATGTTTCATTTTTTTTTTTTTTGCAATTTAATTCATTTTCAAATGCCCCATAATTTTCTCCCGTGACATGAAATCTGATTTGAATCATTTTTTGGATTTTTTCAACAATGATGGATTTTCAACAAAAAAAAAAAAACGTTCATACCTTTTCCCCACCTTAAAAAAAAATTTTGGTTTTTGAAATTCATGGAGTTTTGAATATTTCAGGGCATAGCTGGTCAAGGATGATGCTTCTGCCCTTGAAACAGACTTTGACCACTCTTAGATCCTAAAAAGTAAAAAAATGGAGAAAGGGATCAACATGTTCTCGCGTCAGTGGATCAATTGCACACCACTCCCCACTTCTTCTTCTTACAAGGTACCTACTCGATGAGAAAAATTTTCAACAAGGTTGTAGGGCATCACGAGAAAACCCTACAGCCAAAATTTGAGCTCCTGAAGTAAACTTGTGAGCGAGTGATTTTTCAAATTTTGAGCCCCCTTAACTTCCCCCTCAGACTCGAGGGGCTCAAATTTTGGTTGTGGGGTATTCTCGTGATGCCTTACAAGCCTATAAAAAAAATTTCATTTGGCGTGTAAGTGCACGCCTACATAAGAGGCAACTAGGAGGCAACGGGCACCTACCGAGCAACTAGGCAACCAAATCAAACTTTTTTGATTTAGTTGCTCGGTTGCTCGCAACTCATCGTTCAATGTTTTGTTTACATTTTTGTGTTATTGTTATCATTCATCATTTTACCGCGTATTTTTCTTGCATTAGCATTTTTTCAATGTTTCTTCTGTATTAAAAATTAATTTTCATTTTTTATAATATTTTTTTCATCAAAACGATAAAATGGAAGTATTAGCATTTTGTTTCTATGTTTTTTCGATATTAAAATTCATTTTAATTTTTTAAAATGAAGAAATCGAACCAATTTTTTAAAACACCCATCTAGACCACTACACTAAAATTGATCTGCTAAAATTATAACTTTCAATTCTGAATTCTCAATATTATTGATAAGAAAAACTTTTTTTCTGTGACTTTAGCAAGAATATTCCCGCTCTAGGTTGCTTCCTATGTAGGGAAGATTATTGTTCATTGCTTAGTTGCCTGTTGCAGTTGCTCGTTAGTTGCCCATTGCCTCGTAGTTGCCTCTTATGTGGAGACACACTATCACCTCGGGGAACTCCCTTGTTAGCTACGTGGATGCAGATTGCAAAACAGATTACATTTTGGTTCAATTTTGTGGCACAGTTTGAAGATCAAAAACTTGAAATAATAGAAACATGCCTCCTAGAAGAAACTAGACCACTCGTGAGAAAAAGGAAATTCAATTTTCTACAACTTTGCTTCTATTCATTTTTTTTGTAAAACGCTTACCTAGTTTGTCCTCGAAATGGAAATCTTGAAAAATCCACACATTTAATGATTTTTTTGAGCACTAAAAATTTTTGCAAATAATGGGCAAATATGCACCTTAGAACGAATTTTATCACTAGTAGGAGAATGAAGATTGAATTTTCAGCAACTTTGGTTCCACTCACTATTTTCTAGAACACTCAGAAGTTTGCCAATTGGCAATATGAGTTTCAATTTTTCCAACTTTTCAATTTTTTGGAGAATTGATTTTTTTTCAAGTTTTGTATTTTGGTTCATGATAAAACTTTTCAAGTTTCCAGTTTTTTATCCTTATCATAGTTTTTAGTTCTTTCATGAAATTTTTTCATCATTCGAGATTTTTCTGTTTTTTTTTTGTTTTTTTTTTCAATTCGTATATAGGTACTTTTTTTTCAAAATTGGTCATTTTCTAACCTAATATTGAATAATTTTTTTTTTAACCACGTGCCTACAGTAAAATTTTCATAATTTTTGTTTTAGTTTTATTATTAAAATTTCAGGTAATTTCATTCATGCAACAATAAAATTCTGAATTTTTTTGCATTAAAAAAAAAAATCAAGAGTGAAAATCAATTTCTGTGCAAAATACTCCGCTTTTGAAAGTAAATCTCCAACTCTACACTGTCGCGCAGCGAAAAGCAATAATATTAATCCACCGCAATAAAAATATTGTAAATAACACCAGAAGACAAATTCATTTAAATTCGACCCCATCGTCAAATTGGGGCTGAAAAACACACTTTTCGAACCACAGTACCTAGATTTTCTTTCACCAAGCCACCGCTTACATTGTTATTACGACTCGGCTGCCGTATATAAAAATGATTTAAACGTATTTTCATCGTTATTGATTACGTTGAAGGCACGATAATCCGCAGCGAATCGTGTATCAAGGAAGGCATGGCTCATTTAACCTCAAGTTTACTTATATACGTCGTATAAGTGCAACAGCTAAAGCCGTGTACAAATACACTGGAAATATCCCAACCCGACGCAATATTTGGAAACAGTCCAGGAGCAAAAGTTTCCCTAGACCTAATGCCACAACAAATGGATATTTGACTTCTACACCGCTACGAGCATGTATATATATTATGTGTAGTAAACGTTTAGATTTATATCATCCGTTTTCTACGATGAGGTTTTTTTCATCACATGCAAATCGAGTCTAGGCAAAAAGTACACAGATACACCAAAATGAGAATCCGCTTTTGATTCGAATATCGAAATCGAAAAAGCAAACGCATGAAATTTAAATTTCCACCGCCGAAAAGATTTCCACTTAGGGTTGGAAATACACTTTGAACCAACGAAATTTTCAAATTATTTATTCATTATTTTTATATTTTTTTTTTCAAATTCTCAGCCAATCCAAAAATTTCGATTCTTACTTGCAGCCCTGCTGATGAGGGAAAAAAATGAACTCGTAATAAACGGTCGATAAATTTTCAGATAATAATTTTCGTTACCAAATAGGCTGAAATTATTGGCCTCTCAAGTTGAATTTCGCAACATAAATTAATACACGATTAAATTACATTTCGTCCCGTGCCTGCAGAATGCGGCTTATTCCCCTATGATTGTCCTTCGTTACACAAAGCGTAGCACTATAGATATATATTGACTCACTACACAATCACAATACCGAGCTGTTTAAAACGCCACGTGAACTATTTTGCCGCGTGTAGGTACTCAAAGCGTAGAATTTCAAAACCAGGTAAACTGACCGGATAAAAAAAGACTGACCGATGATTCGGGCCTGCTCGCTATATTAAAATAGTTCCACTCAAACGTGCCAAAAGGGCAGAACACGTCAAAAGCATATTCTTTACTTTTATTATCCTGGGGACCCGATAGGAAAGAATCGAAAGTAAAACAGCCTGTCAATTGTATGTCTGACAGAAGCGACATTTCCCTAACCGTGCTCGAGTCTTCATACAAAAAACGCTCCTTATACGTTAACGTTAACTTTTCCCTCAACACCCTATACGGTATTTTGAAAGCGTAACAATATTCACGCGGCGATTTTTCGAAAAATCGAATAAAAAAAGTTACGATTAAAGACAGCGGACGTCGCGTCGCATAGGCGAGTTTTCTTCAACAGTAAATCGCTATCGTTTAATGTATTCTGTATTCCATTGCCGGCACTTTATCATTTGTTCGGGTGGTGCTCACTAAAAAGTTCAGTGTTCACTGTCATTTATGCGAATTTTTTAGTGGGGGAGGGGGTAAATTTTTTTCCTGAAATCACGGGCGATGATCTGAAATTTTACCAAGTGTTTCTCAAGCTCAATCATTGATGGGGACAGACCATACTCAATCATTTGGGGGCAGGCTTCAGTCTCAAAATATA
>FIZT01027479.1:0-14102 GCA_900065295.1 Paracoccus marginatus | reverse complement strand
GGTTGCAAATGACATGAAAAACGAACATGAGAAGTCTTAGCGAAGTTCATAGGTTCTGAGAACTTTGGCACAGTTTTTCTTAATTACCTAAAAGTTTGCAAAATGGCACTTAGCACGTTTTGATTTTCCACTCTTCACTTATTTTCACTTAACAATGCTTCAGAAAATTGCAAATAATCTGAGACATTTTGGAAATTTTTCAAGTGAAATTGAAAAACATATCGAATGCAACATCTTTAATGAGTTCACTAAATAACCGACTGCACCTATTATCACCCTTGAATTTATCGTTCGAAAAATGTATAAAATTAATTTCGCGTGCACCTGGTCTCTGTGCAAAGGTTGGAAGGAGAATTGAGTGCGTCCAATTTAAAAAGGCCTAACGTCACTCAGGCCCTTTTAAAGTGAATCGCAATATTGGATTCTACGGTCGAAATATTACCCAGTAGAGTTTGTTTCGTAGGGCCACCTATCACAAACCCCTCAAAATACTCCTCCAAAGTCACAAAAAATAATGTTTTCCCCTATAACAAGGAGTAGGGGAGGGGAGGGGTGGGGGCTAACATTTTAACCACGAGGTTTTCAGACCATAAGAACCAAATTCAATTGAGATGCATAGGTCGGCACAAGGTATTGCCAATTTAGAGTTACATACTACCTAGTACCTACATTGTGATTTTCCTACTAGACCAGCAAGTCTCATCTACTTACATTCATAGGTAATCTCTGACACAAATTTTTGGAAAAATGAAGAAAAAAACAACAATAATTGTCATTTTACTGTTTTTGTCGACTCATGGTTATACTCGTACTGCGCAATACGTAGGCGTATGATAATACGTATACAGTGCGTCCCAAAAGTCATAACCGCTCCAATCGATGTCTTCAGAAGGGGAGAAAATAGCGGAATTGTGTTTCTATTAATGAGGACACCAAATTTTGATGATCAAATTCTCAACAACCCTGCATACAGGGTGTTCACAAAGGGAAACCGATCGGTGATGAAAAATGGGCTTCTGAGTTTTCTAGTCATTGAGGCGAACAAAATATGATGTTTTTCGAAACCGGTTCCCCGGTTTGCAATCAACTATCGGCAGGTAATTCCTCGAAAAACAGGATGACAAAAAATTTTGTGAAATAAAACTGCAGAGCTCAAAAAACTGGCTATTTTTTTGTCTTTTGTGATTTCTAAACCAGTTCAATGTTTCTTAAGATACTGACGGATTTCGAAGCACAGATCCTAAAAAAAATCCTGAAATGAAGGTTGCATTTGAAATTTGGAAATTATTGGCAACCGGTTCAAATCAGTGAATTAGTTTCAAAGAAAAACGTGCCCCCGTTTTTGATTCGCCTCAGCTTATAGAATCGGTTTCATGACAAAGAAAAAACTCGAACCGTCATTTTTCATTCTCAATCGGGTTATTTCTTAGCACACTCTGTCTCTGTGGCAGGGCTGGAAATTCTTTTACCAAAATGTCAATGTGGTATCCTCGTTGTTATAGAAACACATTTTATGTTGTATCATTTCGATATCTTTTTCCGATCCGGAAATATTGGAGGCGCTCATAACTTTTGAGACATACTGTATATCAAAAGTGAGTGCTGTACATGTGTACAGTGTACTGTACAGTCGGTATAATATGTAGGTAACGAAACGTAATCATCGCCTTCGTACTTCGAATTATTCGAATAAACGAACACAATCATTATTATTTTCGATAGGTAGCAAAAAAAAATTTGTAACGCATACATGATGCGTTAACCTGTTAGATACCTACTTAATCCAATTAAAAGAAGTATTATGTACCTGCCTGCCGGTAATCGTGTATAGGTAAGGTACATACCTATATGTCTTCGTATACCAAACGCTTCCACCGGAATTCTTTTTTCAACCTTCAAAAACTCAGGGTTCGTACATTTTATAATTTCGTGATTTCTCCCGCGAGTGAAATTTTTAAAGACGCTGTGCGTTGTATTTTAGTACCAATTATGATGCACATTTTAATTACACATTACGAGGTTAAAATTAATCTGTAAGGTTTATTTCTGTCTATTTTCAAGAATTCTTTATAAAATTTAATCGAAGCTGTGTTCCAGATAAAAAGCACATTTGAATACACGTGCGAGGGATTTTTTAATTTTTCGTAATACTTCACTAATTTAATTTAGGTACTATATTACCTACCGATCAAGTAGGTAGCTTCTGATTTTGTTTTCCACATTATGCCTGTTTGTACCTACATACTTACCTATTGTTTCCGATGCAGCAATAGGTACAAAACACTCATAACTAGGTACTTGATTCAAATCGTTAGTAAAATTGGTAAAAATTAATTCATTAATAAACGAGACGTTTCATAATTTATTTTACAGATATTACAAAAGCACCGTACAGTTCCTTATCGCGTATTTCAACAAAGTCGCTTTATACCCTGGAATCGCTTTGGGAACGTGCATAGTACTCCAGTATGTTTGCAGTTATCGAAGTAAAATACGATTTTTCGCCTGTTACGGAGTTTTTTTTCTATTCCCAATATTTTTTGGTCCTCTAGTATGGCCGTTTTTTGTATTGAATGTGAGACAAGGCGTTCTAAATTGCCTGTAAGTAATTCGATACACTTTTTATTCGTATTTATTTGCGTAAGTATGTATTTAGGTATGGTAAAGATTAGCTTGTAAATATGGAATAATGATAAACGACGAATTTATGAACATGTGGAATTGTGGATATTGGTCGATATCGATACGTACATTCACTTGAGTAGCTCACCAGGGTAACACGAGTGGTAAAAAAAAAATACTATAAAAATGACTTTTATTGGGGCTAAAGCCCCCCCCCCTCCCATTATCTAGTAAGGTCTATCTTCGTCTATGATTAAGTTTGCGCAACACTCGGGAAAATTTCAGATCGCCGCCCGCATGCGAAGTAAAAATCGGTAAAAATTGAAATATGCACCAGCTACCGTATAGTCATTAGTGCTTTGATAAAATAAGTATACCTATTCAGACCCTTTTATCTGGCTACTTTGTAAGTTTAATTAATGTCGAGTGTTATCGAAAATGTTGTTCACGTCTACCTACACGTACATAGGTGGACGTTCGACCCATTGTAACGCAAAGTGCTGGCGCGTTATAACTCATTGAGACGTTTGTTTTTTTGTGTGCATCACGATCACGTGAAAAATATTTAGTACTTACTTACCATATACGAGTAGTTGGAATAAATTTTTGTCGTCCGCGTTTTTTGAGAAATGACGACCAAACATTACATTCAGTGCGGAAATTTCCTCAGTAGTAGTGATCCACATCAAGACAATAGAGACACTACCACAATGGTGTCACGTTTAGATAAAATGCAGGAAGAACGAATGGAAAAAATAATAAGACGAGTTATTAGACTAGAAATCGATCCAATTAAGAAAGATATCGCAAACATACGTCAAAAGATTGACGACATGGTCGAAATTACCGCCAAAGGCTTGGATAATACCTCGGAAGTAGTGGGCAAACTACAAAAAAATTTTACAAGTCTCGAAACCGAAAACCAGACTTTGGTAAATCTAGATGCAACAACAAAATATATTGAAGATATGGACGTATACAATAGACGTAATAACGCTGTGATTCAGGGTGTACCTCAACTTCCACAAGAGTCGACAGATAATATTGTTCTTGCTTTGGCAGAAAAAGTGGGCATTTTTTTAAAAGCGAGTGATATCGATACGAGCCATAGATTACCGTGTTCGGCCATCGAAGGCAATCGACCACCTAATATTCTTGTGAAATTTGTGAGAAAAAAACATAAAAATTTGTTCATTAAAAAGTGCAGGGATAAAAAACTAGATTCAGAGGCTTTAGGATTTGTGGATAACTATAGAATCTTCGTGAACGAACATTTACCCAAACATCGAGCTGACTTACTGCAAAAAGCATTGGTATTGAAAACACATTACCATTTCAAATATATTTGGACTCGTGATGGCAGAGTATTGGCTCGCAAAGACGATGGTCAGCCAATAATAAACATTGATACAGTGATGGATATCGAAGCTGCAAAAGCTCGATTATGATGACAAGAGTAATTAGTACATTCATTTATATTATTCATCTATTATACTGTAGAGTGTACCTAGCTTAATCAATTATTAATAGTAGGTACCTATACATTTATTTATACATATAGACATAGGGTATACATAGGCGTGGGGATATTTCAACCTATTTCTTATACATTCTTAAATGATCAGTAGGTAGGTAGTGTACCTACCTTACTGTTCGAAAAATATTATTTAGAAAGTATCGTTTAAGAAAAACACTAACTTGTAGCTTACCAACGGGTACTTATTAAGTGATAATTGCTTTTGTGCTTGCCGCGTAATCATAGTTAGATAGGTACCAACCAACATTGTTTCCCACAGTAGTTTGTATTCTTAATATTCACAGATACGGAGCTTATATTTTACGGCCTGTATCGAAAATTTGTGGTTGTGAATTTGAACTGAAAAATGGAAAAGTTTTGTCAAAAGAAGCTGGCACAGCCGTTGTCGTCGCCAATCATCAATCTTTCTTCGATGTATTAGGTGAGTCAACGTAAATTAAACCGTCTAATATTTTTAAACAACGAAGTGGACCGTTTACCTAAATAAAATGTAATAATTTCATTCTTGTCTTCTCCTCTTACCATTTAGGCATGTTCACAATTTGGCATGTTATGGAGAAATGTACTGCGATAGCTCGAAAAAAAATTTTCTATATATGGCCATTCGGATTACTAGCGTGGCTGGCAGGAGTAGTATTTATCGACAGAGTGCCTTCAAATGAGAAAACTCGTCAAACCGTGAAGCAAGCTGCTGAATATGTGTGCAGACAAAAAGTATGAATTTGAATTTGATAAGAATTTTTCTCACAACCGATAAAATATTATCCCTTGACCTGACTTATTTTATAAGTAAATATTTCAACTTCAGGCTAAGTTATGGATATTTACGGAAGGGACGAGAAATAAAAATCCTGAAAAATTATTACCTTTCAAAAAAGGTGCTTTTAGAATGGCGATCTGTTGTCAAGTTCCAATTATTCCAGTTGTTTTTTCGCCGTACTACTTTATCGATGGAAAAACATACTACTTTGGTAAAGGTACGTGAACTTTCTTTGTTACATTTACTAGCTGAGCTAGCGTAGCAAGAATAACAATACGGCAATCGATGACGCATGCAAAAAATTAAAAGACTAACAAAAAAATGAAAAAAATAAATAACATTTTCTAGGTAAAGTGATTATTGAAGCATTGGATCCGATCCCTACGAAAGGATTAACTTTGGACGACCTCGACACGTTAATCGAAAAAGTTTACAATTTAATGTCTGCTAAAAATGACGAATTTCGCAGAATGTTGAAGGAAAAAAATAAACTCGGCGAATTACCTTGTTGCGTAAATTTATAAAATCAAATTTCGCGCTGTCTATAAGAAACCTATTTTTCAATTTGAAAGTATTAATAAAAGAATACTTGATTGTTAGAAATTGAAAAACAATAGTATATTTTATTATTTTAGTTGTAACTAAAATATGCTGAAATTTAAAAAAAAATGTTCAAGAGTTCAATCTGATTTCGGATTTCGGTTTTGTTTAAGTGGATTATAATGTGTGGCTTTTTTTACGATACCTATACGATTAAAAACTAATTTTGTAATGTCGTGTTTCAATCATGATATAAATTACTGACATGATTGTGTGCACTCAACAAGACGTTATTTAGCCTAACTCAGTTCCATTACATTTTAAAAATTATAACAAAAAACGAATAAGTACACCGTTTATAGCTTTATACTTACTTATACATACCTGTTTACTTATTATAGATGAATTGAATTTTCCAAATTATTGAAGTTACCAAAAATGAATCTATGATCTCTACAAAGTAACGTCTTTGTTTTAATTTTTTTGTTCTTTTATTTTATTTTGTTAAATTACATTACAACAAATCAACTGATTAATTATATACCTACATGAGCATAAATGTACGTCTTCACTCTTCATTCTTGAGTCTTGAGACGAGTTGAAAACCAGCTGTGTTTTTATTATCTGTAAATTTCAATTCGAATGAAAAAAATACGTTCATTTACTTGAATGCAGTTTCTTTTTTCTATTTAAAAAAATAATAATTGATAATATTAACGTCACTCAAATCTCAATCTAGAAAAAATAAAAATTAAAAATTATTCGACTTTTCCCCCTCTGCCAGCCAAGCAAACACCCCTCTGCCCACTCTGCCGGACTACCTCCTTATGTTTACCATGTACATGTCAACTCTGTAGTAAAAATCCAGTGCTATTTTTTTTTTTAAAATATTTTTTGTGATATGATAATGAATAATGTATTGTGATAAGGACTGTGGTGTTTTTTTTCAAATGTTCAATAATTTTTTCCATCATGAGTGTTACAATTATTGAAATACGAACTTAATTTATCAATAATTATTAATATATTTTGACCCAAGAAGGCAATTTTGTCTCAAGTAAGGTACATAAGTTTTTATTCGTTGGAGTTAGATCTTTTGAGTATTGCATTGAAGTTGTTGTACAAATCAAACATAGATAGATTGCTGTGTTTAAAATGTAACACTTTACTGTCCATAGAAATATATTAAAAACACCCATGCGACCAAGACAGATTTTATCATTCTTGTGAAGCAAGGCAGTAATTTTGTCAATAGTTATAGCGTAGTACCTTAGTGTATGAAATTTGTTCGTTACCAATCACCATTGATTTTGTTACCAATAAAACTTTTCAAATTGTTTTCATATGGTAATATTATTTTGTTATTTTCAGTATTGACTTGAATCATGAACTATACTCAATTTATTGGAGCTGCTAGTATCGGAACATTAATTTACTTTTACGTCACAAATAATGTAGTTCGATACTATGTAAAACATACATTTTTCGCCTTGGCCATGACTACATGTGCTTCAATGTACATCCCACTCATGTTATTTCGACCGAGGGATTACAGAAATGGATTGTAAGTACCTGAATTGTTCTTCTAGATTAACGTGGTAAAACACATATGTAAGTGTATACTAATATTTTCCGTTTTGAAGATTACCATCGTGGACGTTGACTCAGGTGGGACGTCTATTAGGTCTTAAATGTACTATTGAAGGAAAGGAAAATATTGTCCAGGACTCAGCTTGTGTCATTCTTATAAATCATCAAAGCGTTGTAGATATGTTAGGTAGTAATTTCTAAATTATTTTTTTTTTATTATTCACTTATCGAATCTACAACTGATAATTTTGGTTGCAGTTATGGCGTATTTATGGCCTAATGTGGATCGATGCTCGGTTATTGCTAAGAAAGAAATTTTCTATATGTGGCCTTTTGGACTGGCCACCTGGCTTTGGGGTACCATTTTTATTGATAGACTGAACGGAGAAAAAGCTAGAGATACCATTAATAAAACCGCAAAAACAATAAACGAACGAAAAGTAGTATAAAAAAATTTATTGTGTTTTTTCATAATTTAACGACGAATTTTAAATAAATTGGTGTGTACGTGTTTTAGGCGAAATTATGCATGTTTCCAGAAGGTACCAGGCATGGCGGGGAAGATTTATTACCATTTAAAAAAGGGGCATTTTTTGTCGCTATTTCTTCTCAATGTCCTATCCAACCGATTGTTGTTTCGCAATACTACTTTTTAAATTCTAAGAAACACATTTTCGACAGAGGTGAGTCTTGTGGCGTGTAAATCGAAATTGATGGAGAATAAGAATTATTCCTACTCGATGAATAATTGTTCTAGGGAACATCAATGTCAAAATTTTGCCCGCTATACCTACATCGGGATTGAAAAGAGAGGATATTGAGTCACTGATGAGTACTACTTACAATGTGATGAATCAACAGTACAAAGTCGTTACCGAAAAAATGCTAAAAAGCGTGAAGTATAATAAATCTGAATAAGTTTTTTATGTGTTAATGTTATTGCATGACTTTTGAGACGAACTATCTGGTTCATGGTTTTAATGTAATTTTATTTCAGGATTTTAATTTAAATTTCAGTATTCGTATTCTATTATAGATACAGTGTTTTCTTTGTGTTTGTGATTTTGCTATAATTTTATTTCTATTCTAAGGTTTTTTTTGGTCATATATCGTATGAATTATTTTACTAGGTAGATAATAATGTTGTTAATTTTTCATACTTAGCAACTTGGGTAAGTAGTAAGTACTTCTCAATCACAAATTAAAGTTTTTTTTTGGTATTATCAAGCGCTTCTTTTGTGAAGAAAAAAATAGATGATCATGAATTTAAACAATTTTTTTAGCACTTTATTTTGAAAATAAAAAATGAAGAGAACAAATATACGCAGTATGAAACATTATTTTACAAATTTACATCAAATGGGGAGGGACATTTTAAACAAACAGGCACCGAATTTTCATTGAATCAATTCACCAGGTGTTTTCTCCCGTAAAACAACACCTTACGTTCAAATGATGGACACTTGATTGGAGTATTTATCCTATAAAATGGATTCATGGAATACTGTAAGCAAACAATTCATTAATAATTCATCTTTGGAACCAATTTCATCTTTTTAGAATACTTCTGAGTTACTTATCTCACCTTAATAAACAGTTCATACACTTCAGTAAAAAAGCTCTTGATACCGTCTTCGTTCTTGGCGTCATGAACCATTACAAATCTCATCCGACTGGCGGTAACGAACGCAGAAACAAACCACTGATTGAATTTGTCGACGTTTTTCAAATACATACTGGGATTTTTCCACATATGCTCGTCCACAAGATCTAAGGCTGCATGAGCTACAAACTGATCCAGGTGCCGATGATCTTCTTTCTACAAAAAATTATCAGTTCATATGAGAACAGGTCATTTAAAACTGTGCACAGTTCTTAGTCGTTGATAAAGCAATCAGGCAATCACTCGTCACTTACTTTAAAATCTTTAGATGTTGGGGAAAATTCCATTTCAAATAAAGCATTATCGTTGTGGCCAACAATGACGAAATAATAACTACCAGCCATCAAACAATGTAGATTGGTCAATTTCACAAAAATTATACAATAATTTTTAAAAAATATACGTAAGTAGGTGTAGGATGTGATATCATTTTCTGGTATCAAGACAAAAACAACGGCACAAAGTTACATAATATTTTGAGTTTTGGTTGTTTTGGTTTTGAAAAGAATTGTAGCACAAGCGTCTAGTGACCGGAACGAGGGCAACGTGTTGGGCAACTAATGGGCAACCGAAGGCGCATCATCTTGATTAACGTGTATACATGGGCAAAATCGTTCGTTTTTACGTGCGCGACGAGAGACAGAGATGGGGCGATTCTTTGAAATTTGGGAACCGGATTCTTCTACTGCGATTCTTTGAAATTTATGAATCGAACTCTTCTACTGCGATTCCTCAAATTTGAAAAAAAAAAAAGAAAAACTGAAAACTGGAACTAAAAAAATTTGAGAACTGGAACTGGAACTAATATCATTTCAGTTTTTCATCCCTGCCGCCCGGAGATGACGCCGAGCGACGCCCGCCCGGCACTGCTATAATTAAACTAACTCCAAAATAAAAAATTATAAAATTAATAATAAAAAAAAAACTCCTGAAATACAATTAAAATTTATTTTGAGACATTAGGAATCGATGAAAAAAAAAATCGAAAAAAAAATCGCTACAAATTAGCACCACGAAGATGCGAACCCGGGACCTCCGTCACGGTGATCGCAGCTCTCGTTCACTACGCTGCGGTAGTTAGTTGGTTGGGATTCGTGGTTTTAAACGGAGTATACATGCAGCTCAACTATGGATTGTTACCCCCCCCCCCCCGCGTCGGGAAATCAAAAATTGAGACTACTATGTATGGACGCTATTAAGCCAAAGGCGACCATTTATTTTCATAACAACTACCCAGACCCACTGAATGCAAAACAAACATGCAAACTTAACAAACTAACAACAAAATAAAAGTAAACAGTCTTGTAATGGAAATTACACACTACGATTATAGAAATAGGAGGAATAAAACGTTGAAATCAAAAAAGTAATATTGCTGAACGTTGAATAAATTGAGTATAACACAAAAGTCATTAAAGAAATGAACCAAATTCAGCGAACCAAAATTCATATTAAAAACAAAAGGATAAAAAAAAAGAAACTGCTCATCAATTCCAATTTTCCACTCTTTTTCATTTCGCATTTAGCTCATGAAACAAAATAATTTGCAACTAAAATTATGGATCACATCAATATTACTTCTTTTACACGCTCACAAGAAATGATGATAAAAATTCAAATAATCCAATTTCGAAAAAATAATGAAATGGGGCCTCTTTCATGTTTCGAATGTTATACCCATGCCAACTTTATGGCCGCCTTGATGAAAATTTCTACAGTTGATCAAAGTCGATAAGGTGACAGTAATACCTGCAGATTATAAGCAGATACATATATGTATTAGCAGGAAATGATGCATAAGCATTCAAATTCAAAAATATTTCAAATACAAACCATCCACAAGTCTTTGAGAATAACCGAGACCAATTTGACTAGAATGATTAACTTTAGCTCGAATGGTACAATTACGATTCAAAGAGTATTTACAACCAAGCCCAAATTTAGTTTTATTATTCTCCGTCGTCCACCCATATTCAATTCCAGTTTTGAGAGAATTATTAATTTTTTGATAAATGAGACCGTTGAACATTTTTCCTCCATCGATACTAAAAATCAATGCCATCACTTCAGTTGAATCGAAACCAAAGATTGAAAGGTCTGTTACAAAATTGGATTCAGAGATGTTCGAACTTACACATTGGTGTTGATGATAAAATCGTCTGTACTGTATCCAATACCAATATTATAATTTTTCAATTTGGAATTTTTTACATCGTACTTTAACTGAGAACCAATAAACCATCCTGGAAATGAATAATTATAATCATCACCATTTTAATAAAATAAACTTGACAACGTTTGGGGTTTAGTAACAATATATACAGAAACATACCACAACGTTGAATGACTCCAGCTAATATAATACGAGGAGTACTTGTTTCAAAATCCACATTGGCAGACATTATGGGCTTGTGGTATTCAGCTCTAACCCTCAATGACTTACGACTGAAAAAGAGTGAAATATAAGATGCAAGTCCAAACATAAATACTCAACCGAAAATCTATCAGGAAAATTACTTGGTATGAGGCACCATTGTACTTTCAGCTACGAGCTTAGCACCTTTGATGAAGCTCCGTGGAGTTAGTTGTACCTCAGTCGTCAAAACATTGTCTGTATTCCACTTCTCAGAAAAGTGTACTCCTACAACAGTAAAATAGGAAATTAATATTTTAAATATTTTTCAATGGTGAATATTCACTACACACCATAGTTCTTAAACGCATATTTGGTCTCCAAACTTCCGAGAAATCTACCGGAATCGAGATGAGAAACTCCACCGCTAGAGAATTCAAAACCGGCAGGAGTTCTAGTCTTTAGTTCGACTCTAAGTTTATCATAATTATACTCTTCGTCGAATATTTTCTTGGCACGATGGTTGAAATCTTCAAATAATGGGACCGGCTTCTCCTTACGTTTTGACTTAGTGCGAGATGACATGTTGCTCCTAGAGTAAAGTAAATCTAGCAATATTCTACGATATTGGTGAATTAAAATTGAAATTAACATCACTGCAATTGCTTATAAGCATATTGATTTTATAACTCTTCGTTATACCTCATCAGATTCAACTCGATTACAAGCGAAAGAAACAATTCACGAAACTTCACAGATGTAAGGATCTAAAATTTCATTTCATATTTTCAATCTGAACTAGTGAATACTTGAATAATGAATAGCTGATTCAATTTTCATTGTAAAAATTCAACTTCCCCTTTGAAATTGAGCCTGCAATGAACACGAAACGACGAGAAAATATGAATATAGGATACGAATGAGGATTGAGGAAGGAAAACGATAAGTCGAAAACTGTACAGACTACAGAGATGGGGCGATTCGAATCGCCCGAAAGAATCGCGAGGGAATCGCACGAAACCAAACCTTGGATGTTCGATGTTGGCAATTGGCATGTAGCGCGTTCCTGGTCTGGTGGAGCAGTGTTTTTTATTTACTAAAACCATGGCTGGTATCGTTCTTTTCATGTGCACCCATGTTCTGTTTCACTTTCACAGGCGTGCGGGACCAGAACCGACGCCGAGCGACGCGGGACCGCATCACCATTAATTGCAATAAAAATTTAAAAAAAATAAATAAAATATGTAGTATAATTTTAAATCATTCAAAATGCGTAAAAAAAACGGACGTAAAAAAACACGTTAAATAATTCGAAAAAACCTACCAAAACAATTCCACGCCGGCACACGCGAGTCTTAAGTTACCCACTTGCGGAAAACATTTTACTCCGAAATGAGCAAAAATGGTTCTTCAGAAATTTCGCGTATTCTATCAACTTCAACACGCACACCGTGCACAACGAAAAAATTGAACTTGAACATTTTTCTCTTGAATTTTTTTTTCTCTGCTAAAATTTTCCTCTTGTCTTTTCGAAAGTTACAAATCAAAACTTTTTTCTGCTCAAAAAATTTTTCTTTTATTCTTCTCTTTTTGAAGTTTCATGATTTAAAATTTTTCTCCACTAAAATCTTTCTCCTCTGTTTGAAACTTGAAACTTTTTCACTGAAAATTTTTTCCTTCTTTTTGAAACTTGAAAGTTGAAATGTTTTTTCACGAAACATTTTTTTCTTCTTTTTGAAAAACTACCTGCTGAGTACTTTTAAACTTTCTTCTTTTTTCCAATGTTTTATACTTTTTGAAACTCGAAACTTTTTTCCATTGATTTTTTTCTTCAAACTTACAACTTTATTGCTAATTAAATTTTTTTCAATTTAAAACTTGTTTAATGTTTGTGCATTGAAAAATTGAAAAATGTGTGAAAATAGTCTAAATGAATTATACGTTTTCTTTCATACCTAAATTATCAAATAAAAAAAATGGGTGAATCAGTATTGAAAGTGGGTCCATGTTGTTATCCCCACTTTTCGAGGGATTTTTATTTTATTCTGGAAATTTGCTATTTTTCAATAGGCAACGTTGATAATTGAAGTGAAATTAGGTAGGTATTTTTATTTATATTAAACTTTTGTCTAAATATTCCACTTTACAAAAAATTTTTGGATTCGCAAGAGTCTCGAATTCGCGTTCGTTGGATCATTGACTAGGAGTTTAACCTGTTTGGCCAACTGGCTGAAATACGAAAGGGGGTTGTTTGTGCGTATATGACGGGAAAAGTATCTATGGAGTATTGGTGAAGAGTTTGATATGCGGTTGAGTGAGTTTTTAATAGGTTTTTTTTTTCAGATATTGAGTGAGAAAGTGATTCGAACAATAGAAAATAAATAATTAATCAATGAGCAGTGATTTTTACATCACGTAAGAATTGTTAACGTGGTTTTTTAAATTTTTTACATTGTGTAGATTTTTTTGACGCACAGTTTAATATTTTTTCGTAGTTCCAAAGAAATGAATTTTTACGATTAGGAGAAATAATTCACAAGATTTCTGGCGTAAAATTAATTTTAGAAGCTAGAAATACATACTTGTAGACTGATCAGTGATCATTTGCAAAATAATTTTCAAAGGTCTGCAAAAGCACCATTGTAGGTACAGGCCCGGATCCAGCAGGCGAGTTACCGAGAAAAACTCGATTGGCCGCGATGTATTTGGGCCGATGAGGTAAAAATTGGGCCGTTTTTATTTCTAAATTTTCACATAAAAATAAAAGGAATTCTATTCGAGAAAGGTTAAAGAGGAAGAATACATTTTGTTGACTGAAATCCGTCATTAGTCTCAATTTCCAAGCTCGAAAAGATGCGATGTACAGTATGACCCAAAAGTCCTGTCCACTTCTCATATCTCGGGACAGAAAAAAGACAGAAAGATGGTTGAAACGGCATTGTTTTTATAGCGATGAGTACATCGAAGATCGATGATCAAATTTTCGATCGTTCATACAGGGTGTCCGCAGCATAAGAAACCGGTTGGGGGCAAAAAA
>FIZT01027451.1:0-11914 GCA_900065295.1 Paracoccus marginatus | reverse complement strand
AAAAAACCAAAACAACAACAACAACTCGGATTTTGACCAAACTTGGTGTGGTGACTTGCTATGAGTGGAAGACCTCCCTAAAAATTTTTTAGCCCCACAAGTACAAGGAGAGGGGAGCAGGAGGTCTCCAAAATGCACCTCCTCATGAAAAAACGATGTTTCTTGTGTTTTTAAGCCAGTGGAAATGGTATGAAAAGCTCTATTAAGCACTTGAAAAATTCAATTTGAGTTCCTGCATCTTCCTAGACCATAGCCATCTTTCTTGGATCAAAACTCAGGGGTTTATCAGGGGGTTGAAAAGTTGCAGATCGCAATATTCCTATATTATGCAGAATATTTCGATCTGCAACTTTTCAGTCCCCTGGTAAACCCCTGAGTTTTGACCGCAGGACTTCTCTATGCTGGCTCCCCGACTATTTTTTGTTTTTTGTGCAGAAATTCTAACCCAAATCCGAAAAACAGGAAACACACCATCAACTATGGCCCGAGCAAAGCGAGGGCGAAAATTTTAGGCAAAATCTTAAACAAAACTGAAATTTTGACTCTAAAAAACGTATTTTTGTTCTTTTTTTTTAATCACTTCAGAAAATACCTAATATGATAATAATATTTGACTCTGGCCGAATTTTACGGGCCTTTAGAAAAACCACGGGCTCGGTGCAAATGCACCGATTGCACCCCTCTCTCACCGTCACTGATTTGAATTTCTGATTTCACTTTGCTAAATGACAAATTGTACCAGGGTAAAGTTGGTTCTGAGACAACGAGTTTTGTTTGATCAGCGAAAGCAGACGTTTTCAAGTGGTATACTTATCGATTGATAAGTATACTTACTGCAGTCTGCTTTTGAGCAAAAACAACGCAAAAAAACCTCGTTAGATCTTTTTTTCGGTGCATACTTTGATGAAAAGTAGAAAACAAAAAATCAAAAGTTATTTATTACCATTTTGATTCAACAATGAGATTGAAGAAGTTATGGAAACTATACTTACATAGATTGTCAATTTATTTAAAATTAAACCTAATTTTAATTTCAAAATTCAGAACACACTTTCGACTCATTGTAGTACAAAATAATAATTGTGCACTTTCTGAAGTTTATATTCAAGTTGAAGCATTCGGTACCATTTGAAAAACCCAAATTGAATTAAAATAAGAAAAAACATTTATTACTTACTAGAAGCAAGTAAAACATTGAGAACCAATAGAATAACGAAATTGAAACGAAACTATAATGTACCTATAATATATTTTTGAGAGTTAAGAATTTTTGTATTGATTTTTTTTTTTTTAATTTTGCGAAGTGAAGTACCTATGTACATATACTTTGGTACCATACTGTTGTTGATATAAGTCACTACCTACATTTATTTGTGTTACTCGCATTTGAAATTCTCATGCGATAGTGCGTGCGAGAAGTCGCGAGAAAATCAACTCGAAAATATGAGGATAGAGGACAACTTACAATATAATCTTATTTTGTATATTGCATTGAAATGTATCACTTAGGTGGTTGAAAAAAATATCCGGTAGAATGATCGCCGCATTTTTTTATTCTTTTAGAGTGTTAACGTGTAATAAGTCTATTTTTAATTTTTTTTTTTTTTTTTGAAACAGTATGTAACTATATGTAACATCAAATATGCAACTACATAATTATTCAAAGTTTATTGCTTATTCGCATTTTGCAATAGAAACAATGTACATTGTACTTAGATGTGCCTAAAATATTTGAAGAATTTCGTTTGCACGTTCAATGTTATATCATAAAAATTTTGTATTTGTGAATTAGGTTCTAAATAAGTTCAAATTGAGTTGTGTGCAAACAATATTAAAAATTTTAATTTTAAAATAGGTACTTGAAATAATAATAATAAAAAAAATGAAGAAACTTTGCTCATGTTTTAAAAACTTAAAAAATACATAATTATTATTATGACGTCACATCATTCCGAGAAGTTCGGCCAATCAGTTTCGGCAGCACTGGTGGAAGCGGGTCAGTTCTTCCCAACTTTGTCAACTTCAGTAGTGGTGATCATACTAGCGTCTAGCCCCTGAAATGATCCTTCTTCTGCGCATGCGCGCGGACTTGGGACAGACTGCCCATTAATTGTGTACTTTATTATGGGCAAGCGAAGTTGGCAGGCAAATTGGGCAGGCGAAGTAGGCAGTTTGTTAATTGTTATGAGGCATCGTGTAATCCACCTGATGCTGATTTCCCAAAATCCTACCTGTCTGAAATCAGTCAGAAAGCTAACAAGGCGCAGCTCTAAGAAAGCATGTAAAGTGGTAAGGCAAAGTGGGCAGTCCAAGGAAAGTGAGAAATCAGAACAGGTGGATGAAACGATGCCTCATAACAGATAACAAACTGCCTACTTTGCCTGCCCAATTTGCCTGCCAACTTCGCTTGCCCGTAATAGAGTACACAATTAATGGGCAGTCTGTTTCAACTAGATACCTCACATAATAAACTGCCCACTTTGCCGGCCCACTTTGCCGGCCCACTTCGCATGCCCATAACAAAGCAGGTAGGCAAGTTTTCAAAAAAAAACCTACCTGTCTGAAATCGGGCAGAAAGCTTACAAGGCGCAGCTCTAAGAAAGCATGCAAAGTGGACAGGCAAAGTGGGCAGTCCAAGGAAATTGGGAAATCAGATCAGGTGGATGACACGATGCCTCATAACAGATAACAAACTGCCTACATTGCCGGCCCAATTTGCCTGCCAACTTCGCTTGCCCATAATACAGTACACAATTAATGGGCAGTCTGTTTCATCTAGATACCTCAAATAACAAACTGCTTTGTTATGGGCATGCGAAGTGGACCGGCAAAGTGGGTTGGCAAAGTGGGCAGTTTGTTATGTGAGGTATCTAGTTGAAACAGACTGCCCATTAATTGTGTACCTTATTATGGGCAAGCGAATTGGGCAGGCAAAGTAGGCAGTTTGTTATCTGTTATGAGGCATCGTGTCATCCGCCTGTTCTGATTTCTCACTTTCCTTGGACTGCCCACTTTGCATGCTTTCTTAGAGCTGCGCCTTGTGAGCTTTCCACCCGATTTTAGACAGGTACGATTTTCTTTTGAAAACTTGCCTACCTGCTTTGTTATGGGCATGCGAAGTGGGCCTGCAAAGTGCACTGGCAAAGTGGGCAGTTTGTTATGTGAGGTACCAGTTGAAATAGACCGCCCATTAATTGTGTACCTTATTATGGGCAAGCGAATTTGGCAGGCAAAGCAGGCAGTTTGTTATCTGTTATGTGGCATCGTGTCATCCACCTGATCTGATTTCCCAATTTCCTTGGACTGCCCACTTTGCCTGCTCACTTTGCATGCTTTCTTGAAGCTGCGCCTTGTTAGCTTTCCGACCGATTTCAGACAGGTAGGGTTTTTTTGAAAACTTGCCTACCTGTTTTGTTATGAGCATGCGAAGTGGGCCTGCAAAGTGGGCATTTTCAATGCTGGAAGTGGACGTTATACAGTTGCTTCAGAAGAGATAAGTATCATTGATCATACATCGCATTTTATTCACAAAAGCCGCATCATTCACATCCATATCGAGTGTTTCCAGTTGTGGCTTTCTATTCACATACTGCACTGAAACCCAGTCAGACAAATTTCCGCCATTTTCGTAACTAAATTCCAGACTAAGAAAATGAATTTTCAAATCCGTAGACCGATGAACACAATCTTCGATCGCTTTCCAAAAATTATTCGGGTGTTGACGAGTATATTGAAGCAACTGGTGCATGGCGGGATACGCTCTGCCTTCCTTTGGGTTTCTGTGACATTTCACTGAAATGGCGTAAAGGTTTTCCGGCTTATCGGATGATTCGAGGATTTTATTGCTATCATCGAAATAACCTCGAATTATAAAGTCGACGTCACCGGTATTCGCTTGAGGGTTGTCATCTTTTTTGAAAATGATACCTTCTACATAGTTCACCATGCAATTGTCAAATATAGTCTTAATGCGTCTCGTGATTTCCGGCGGTGTGGCAGGTCCACTAGATGGGTGTGAAAAATGAGGAAATTTTAACGTACGCAGGGTATTCGCGAAAAGCCGGAGTTCACCATTCCGCAAATAATGTTGTAACTTGAAATCATTCAAACTTCTTTGGTTGAAAAATGTGTCGCTTGAAGGAATATACCGCAACATTTTTTCATATACTTCGCCGGCGATTTCAGAATTAGGATATTTTACTTTCACGTAGGATCCTTTCTCATCTTCACCTTGAGAATAGATCGTAGCATATCCAAAGTAGACCATCCAGATCGGAAGCGGTATATTTTCCTTTGTGGGATCGTACGTGTAGAGTAATTCTTTTGTATGGACAACGTACCCGTCATTGAACATATTGTAGGCGTATTGGTTGTCATTCGTGTACAACTGTTGCATAACATGGTTCACTGAACCAGTGTCGCACCAGTAAGCCCGGAATTCTTGTTCCTTAAGAGCTCTGATGGTAGATACAGGATTCAGCACGTTTTGTTTTTTCTTTTCACTTCCCAGAGCAAAATTGTATCCATCGTACCAGTGTTTCAATTTTTTGACGATCTCATTTTTCGACACGTTTTGTTTTTTTGCAAATGCGTCGAGAGAATGGTTGAACTGTTTGCGTACTTCTTCTTCCGTTAAGCCGAAAGCGTGGGCCAACGTTGGTTCATGCGTTAGGTCGTGAAAACTGTTTCCCCCGCTGAAGGAGGAAACGACTGGTAGTTTTGAAATACCTAATATAACGCTTAGTCCCAATCCTTTGGCCGTTTTGATACAGGCGAAAAAGCCATGATAAAATGAATTTATTTTCCGAGCTAATTCGATGTCCTTTTCAATATTCAATGCTGTTAGAAAGGGGAAGTCGTATTCGTCGACTAACAAAATTACCGACTTTTTATCAAATTTCAAGTGGAGGTTGAAGATGAGTTCTTCAATTGACGCTACTTTAGACGTGATATTTAAACGCCTCGCTTCCATATTCAGTTTAATTTGAAAGTACTCTTCGAATTTTTCTACAGTACTAAATCGAGGCACCGTTAAATCCAAGTGGATGACGGGAAATTTTATCCATTTTCTATCAGGAGGAGGAGTATAAACTTTTGATGGGAAATGATCAAAATATATCACATTACCTTCGTGATAAATTGGTAAATCCATAAAGAATAGTACAATTCCCTCAAAAAACGATTGCATCATGTCGATAAAAGTACTTTTGCCGAAACGTCTTGGCCGGGTGATGAAAACGAGTCGTTGCTGCAGTGCCAATAAATTCTTCAAATAGGGAGTTTTGTCAACGTAAACACAGTTTCGCTCGCGTATGTTTTCAAAATTATAATTATCAGAAGGTAAACTTTTTACAGTAGTTTTCATTGAGATGGTTGCACAGTGATTCACTTGCAACCTAATGAATAAAATAAATGAAAATGTTATGAACGAAAATGTTAGGACTATGGGAATCCTCGCGGACACTTTCATATCGATGCATGCGACGAAGGACGACTTTTTTAATAATTGTTAGCGCGCAATCGAGAACTAGCGAAATAGCCTAGTACCGACACTACTTTTACGTATAGATATAGACATTAGACAAATCGGTACCTCTACCTACTACAACAAGAATTCGCAAACCATAGGAATTTCTTGAGCACTTATAAAGTACGTTAAGTGATAATTTGTCTTATCTGCGTATCGCTAAGATGAACTCGATACGATATTGCAGTATTCATCATCATCATCCGCATAAACTAATTGAGCATTTTGAAAATTAATAAGACTTGTACGATCAGTCATCTGTACAGTATCTTGCAAATTACATTTATCATTTCAGATTTACGTTAGTTCAATTCAAATATCTATGTACATATTTCGCTTATTTACTACTTATATCAATAACTTTTAAAATTACTGATCGATTCGGAGATTTCATTACGATAAAGCTAAACCAACTTACAAAAGTATTCGGTAATGAACTAAAACAGATTTTTTGGTATGATGATATATTATTATGATCTGTATTGATCAAGCAACAATATTGTAGAAGTTGGTAAGGTAAAGTACTTGAATAATTTCGTTTGTATGTTTTCGTAAATATTTTGCATTTATAAATAACCAAACAAGTTGAAATGGAGTTGTGTGCAAACAATATTCAAAATTTACATTTTTAAAATACGTACTTACTTGAAAGAATAAAAAAAAAAAAGTTTATCAATGTTTAGGTTTTAAAAAAAAACTTGCACGAAAAATAAATTAATAAAATATGACGTCACGTTATTCTAAGAAGTTTAGCCAATCGCAATCGGTTTTGACAGCACTGGTGAGAGCGCTAGTCGCGTCTCGTAGTTTTCAGGGCTTCTCAACTCAAACACACTCGATCGTCCCGATCTTTCAGTTTCAGTTCAATTTGAAAAATTTTCAAACGCCGATCGTCTCGTAAAGTGCCTAATACTTGAAAGATTATTATGTGTACATTCCAGTTCGGGTTAAAATTTTATTCAACTGTCTTCATCCGTGTCTTATTGTGGTTGTGGGTGACTTAATACAATTATTTTTAAACGTGAATCCATAATGGCGTAGGTTCGTGTGTTTGATTTGATTCACGTTGTCGTGCGGTAAATTAAAGATCTTGGTTCCAGTTTCGCTTTTCAAAACGGTACATTCAGTTATGTAAGTACATTTTTTCTTGAGTTCAGTGCGTAAACATTTTCTCGAAGACATTATTTATAATTAAGTATTTTAATTTGAGGTTAGATTGCTTCTGATTGAAAACGCTTAGGTAGCTGATTTTTCCACTTTAAGAACGTTGGCAGTTGTCGAAGGTACGTTTCTTGCGTTGTTCAGAGACGCTGATGACTGATGTCTTTTATTGAAAGTGAACCGTCTAAGCAAGCGTACATATGTAGGTTTTTTTAGTGGCTTAAATTTTCAGTTTTTGTGTACCTACTACCTAGTTCGTTTAGGTAATTTGGTACATGTTATGTTGAAAAATTTGTAGATTAATCAATAACGGAGGTACTAGATATTACAATTTTACATTATGCAATACTACATAATGTCAGGCCTAGGCAACTTTGAAAATCGTTATATGTAGTTGAATTTATTGCTGTGCAATTTGTTTCAAGTTCAAGTATTAGGCAAGCGAATTTCGTTCTTGTAAGCCTTAGCTTATTTCATGCGTTCATATTTTACAAAAGCTTTCGAAAAAAATACGAATCAAGAATGATGTAAAAAAAAAAAAACGACCATTTTTTTTTTTTGGTTTTGTGTGTTGCTGGTTGCGTCATTTCGTTCAGTATTTTTCTGGCGGCACTACTTGGCGACGTGGCGTCTCGTGGCGACCGAGTCACCTTCAAATGTGTTGCGTCATCCCTTTCAGTTTCTTTCTTGCACGCTTGCACTGTGGCGTCGAGTTGTCTGCTAGTTGTTGAAAACGTGCATCGCGTTTCTACTCGAATTAATTTTCGAATGAATACATACATAGTATTTTGTTTAATTGACGAGCTTAGGGTTCAGTTCGGTTGATTTTTTACGTTCTGTATCGAAGTGTACCTGTATGGTTTTTACGTCTTATTTATCGTGTTTGATAGACGATTACCTTCGTGGGATTGGATCTCTTCTGCAATAGATGGATATAATACGGTTTCAGTTTCGACTTGACGAAAAGCATCAGTTTGAAAATTGATTGGGCAATTAAATGCAGAATCATAATTCGACGTCGAAGAAAAGTGCCGGTATAATAATTTCGGTATTGTTATTTTCAATATTAATAATTATTACTGGAGTAGGCCTATCCTTTTTTCGAACGCTGAATCACGTTATAGTTAGTTGTCGAGTGAACGGTGTTTTTATTAAGTATTTTATCATGTACCGTACCTAAGTGTAAACTATGTATTTTGAGACATAAAACTGCCTATTTGACTTGTATAGGTGTATGTATTGTATACTAGTGTTTACGACGGTATCGTACTTACTACTTGCTTGCTTATTTATATTATTTTTCGGAGTGAACTTTGTGCATGGTAGGCCTATTGTGTTGGCATCTGTATATTGTTTGAAAAATAGTTGTTGATTTGTTGTAAACGTGGTAGTTTTATGCTTGGTGTTTTGAGCATCGGATTGTGTGCTCAGGTTGCCAAATTGTTGTAAATGCGCGTCGCTCTCGCTTACTTAATATGTAGGTATGTGATTTATTTACGTGATTTTTAATCGAAAAATATGATCTGTGTTTTGCAGACAGTAATCGTATTGTGTGGTTTCGACTATTCGTTCAGGCAGTTCAGTTCATGGATACACTGCGATGCGGCAAAATTTTCAAGAATATGCATGCACGAAGTACGATGACTGAAATGATCGTCAAGCTTTTAGTACGAGAACCTCCTCGCATAGTTGTTTCATCATTTTCAGGTAAACCGATGAATTTTCTAATTGTAAACGTGGCATATCTAACGTAAGTAGTTTATTATAAAGTTGTAAGGTGGACTACGTAGTACGTACACTACTACTGTACCTGAGGCCTGAACATGAAATCAGGAATCAGATAAGGGAAGGACTAAACTATAATAGATTATTAAAGTATGATTCATGTTACGCAGTAGGTGAGAAATAATAGTAGTATTGGAGGGGGGGGGGGAGATCGGAAGAGCACACGTCTGAACTCCAGTCACAGGGGGGGGGGGGGGGGGGGGAGATAACGACGACTAGCATTATTTTATTGTTCTCGTCGACAACCGAAAAGGGGCGAGTAGGTATGAATCAGCCGGTATGAGCTAAGACGCAACGCATTCTTTCATCGTGAGTTCTTGACGCGTTGATTTTTTGAACGAGCTAGAACGAGCAGACATTTTGTTTTCTATTTTCTCGCGTAGCTTCTAACTTGATTAATTTTTGAAATTCGAAAATTTTTTGATAATTTGATGCTGTGTAGGTTTCAAAAATTTTAGTTCGTTCAAATTTAAAAATTGTTCAAATATTCTAAATTTTCCACGTGTTGGCGCGCTTGATAGAATTACTACCCGAGTAGATGAGATGAACTAGGTATTCTTTATTATAAAAAAATTGATAACCACACTATTAGGCTCGTACGATGAACTCTTCGTTTTCATACGTGTAATTTATTTATGAATTTGCAGAATAAAGCCACGTTCAAACAAAGTGTAACGAAGAACAACAAACCGAACTGAGGAAGCCTCGCAAGGAGAATTATCAGCAACGTAGGAGGGTCATCGAATGGCACGAGAGCGAGAGCGCCTTGAGGGCGGCTAAAGATGAAAAAGTCAGAATACTTACGTACAAAATCGATTGGCCACCGTCGTCGTCGAGCAAAGGATAGCTGAAGGTAAGCTACATAAACGTGAGGATAGTTGGTAGTTCGATAAGATGCGTTTGTGTTTTTTAAATGATTTTTTGTGATTTCTTTTCGGCACGTTGAAATTTTATTCCAATTTTTTTTTGAGTTTTGATTTTTCCTCTCAAATTTATTTAGGATTTATATTTCACAAAAAAATTTCAGCAATTTCTTCTCTTCCTGAATGTTTACGAGTATTTTGATTGTGTATTATTTTCGATTCTTAATGGATTCCCTTTTTTTCTTTCTTTCTTTCTTTTTTTTTTTTTTCAACTGTGCTTATTCATTTCGACTCGAAAGTCACCTTTTCTTCGCACTTTCAAAGTAAAAATTCAAATGAAGGGTTTCTAGTATTCAGGGGCCGGAATAGGAGGAGAGGGAGAGTATTTATATTATAAATTATAGGAATAGGATGGAATTTAATTTGTTATGTACTTCTTGAATTCTACTTTTTCAATTTCTCAAATATCAAATTATCTTCATTTCAATTTTTTAAAAATTCTGAAATTCAAAATTTTTCCCATCAACTTTTTCTTCGATTTTTTTATTTGTTGAAATGCTAATCATTTCTTTTTTTCAAATTGGTTAATATTTTTGAATCAATCTTCTGTATTTTTCAAAATTTTAATCAATTTATTCATCATTTTTTATCCTTTGTAATTCTTTTTTTTTGTTTTTAAATTCAAATATAAACGTTAGAATTTTTTTTAATATTGATTTTTTTCAATCTTCGATTTTATTATTGATTTGTTGTACGAATATTTTTGAAATTTTTTTCAAGCTCTGAGCTTTGATTTTTCTAATTTCTCTAGGTACTACTATTTTATTTGTCGGTTTTTTTTTTTTTTTTTTTTTTTAACATTATATTTTTTCAATTTTAAATTTTGAAAATTTTTATTTCGATAATTTCATTTTTTTCTATTTCTCGATTTTTCTACTTTTTCCCCACTGCGTTCAGTTTGATTTTTTAATTCAATTTTTGTGTTTAATTTTTTGATTTTTTTCTAGTTTTTTTCTTAAAATATTTATTGCTTAGTTTATATATTTTCCATTTTTTTTATACTTACTATTTTTCAATTACGTATTTTTTAAAATTTTTTCACTCTGATTTTCAGTCTTTCAAAACTCCCTCTTTACTTCTTTTAAACTCTATTTTTTCATGATTCATTCGCTGCTATTGATTTTATTTTAAAATATTAGTTACTTTTGTGGTTTTTTTTTGTTGATTTTTTTGGTTTTATTTTATTTCAGTGTAATTCTAAATTTAAACTTTTTCAACTGATTAATCAATTTTTCACTTTCCTTGTACCTATTTCAATTTTTTGGTGTTTTTCATTTTTTTTTCAATTCTTCTTTCTTTTTTTTCTGTTTGAATATTTTTATTCATTTTTTTCGTTTTATCAATGTTTTATTTTTTTTTTTGCTAGTTTAAGAAGAGTACCTAAATTGAATGGAGTAGATTCTTGAATTTTCTTTCATTTTTCGAATTTTTTGTAGCTTCATCGCCTATTTTTTTGTATTTTTGCATAATCTGATGTTTCAAATATTTTTTTACTTTTTTTGTTCTGATTTTTATTCTCATTTTTAGTTTTGCTTATTTTAATATCATTTAATTTTTGTTTACTTTTATTTGTTTTGAAAATTTTTAAAATTTGGCAATCAATTTTTCACATTTCTTGTCTGAATTTTTTTCATTTTTTTAAAAAATTATTTTCACTTCGATTTTCAACGTTTTTTAGTTTTATTTATTTATTTATTTATTTATTCATTCATTTTTTGTCATTTTATTTCGCGTTTTTCATTTTTATTCATTTTTCTCGGTTTTTAATTGTATGTGGGTAAAGGTTTTTTAGTTTTCATATTTCCCCCCTTTTTTTATTCATTTATTTTTCTTGTATCTCAATTTCTATTTTTTCAGTATTTTCAATGTAATCTCCCCATTTTATTATTTTATTGCTCTTTTTTCATTTTTCATTTTTTTTTTTCCTATTTTTCAACCCCTTTGAAGCGAA
This sequence comes from Paracoccus marginatus, assembly GCA_900065295.1. NCBI lineage: Eukaryota > Metazoa > Arthropoda > Insecta > Hemiptera > Pseudococcidae > Paracoccus > Paracoccus marginatus. The sequence continues at coordinate 567 of FIZT01027451.1, read as the reverse complement.
TTTTTTCAACGGTTCCCCAATTAGTCAGTGAGTATAATATTGAAGGTGTTATTACGCAAGCAATTACGTATTGTTTAGTTCAGAGTTTTTTCAAAAAGTAAAGTATGAAAATAATTTAAAAATTTTTCCGACACCAAAAAAAATTAAAAATTGAGAAGATGATAACTTACGACGGCAAGATATTTTAGATGAATTTTGAATTGAACATTTTTTAAATTTATTATTTATAAAATAATAAATTATTAAATGAAGATTGACTATTTAAATATATGTATAACCTTGTATTTTATATTAAAAATCCGATTAGGTGTACGTACTCAAATTATTTATCATTTTACAGGTGAATTATTTTTTCGCGTCGTCGAACCTCGAATGTACGTAGTATGCGACCAACCGCCAACAACGTGACGTATCTGCAGTTCGCAAACATCAATTGTGTCGCGAATTATTTTTGGTGATTCATCGAAAGCTGCTGCTGTACGAAGGTAGTAAGTAATACGTCAAGGTTGAAACGAATCCACCAAAAATTGGATTCGAATCCGAATCCACGAATCACGACTTTTTTTT
>FIZT01027447.1:0-13285 GCA_900065295.1 Paracoccus marginatus | reverse complement strand
CCGAATAATTAAGCTAAAATGAGCAAACACCGAAAACTTGAAATATTTACCATTCTGTTTATTTACATTTTCAAACAAAGATGGCGGACGTCGATTATACCCCCCATTTCTAGTACCCTAGTGATCGCATTCCCCTACTTGCAAAATGGATGATATCACAGTCACACAGATTGTAAAAGTTTCGACGCGCAATCGCGTATTTGTTGCAATTTGCAGTTAAGCAATTTATAACATGCGCTATAAATTAAAATTTTGACCAACTCGGAAAATTTTCAAAAAAAAAATTATGAATTGAATGAGATATTGTCGTCATGTCGAAAGGTGAATTTTCTTCCATGAAAGTAAACATGAAAGGTCAAGGACCGTAAAATTTACGTGGGTCAATTCCAGTGTGAAAAGGGAAAAGGTAAGAAAAAGTTTTGAAAACAGGGAACACTGATTTTTTATCAAAACGTGTACCGTCACCCGTAGCCTCCTCGAAGCTTCAAATTGTTCAAGTTGTTCGTGTGTGGTGTGGTTTAAAACAAATAAAACCCAAGTTCAGAGGAAATAAAATGCATCGAAAAAAATAATAATACCTCTGTAATTAATAAATTTTCATCAATTTTGAGACATCAATACATCATGGTTGATTACTGTCCTACAGATATTTCTAAGAATCCTCCATGTTCTCATGGTAAGTAAGAAATCATGAAAAAGTCGAAATTTATTCTAGTTCTTACCCGCCTTCATGAACTCATATTTTTTGCAAAGGACCGTCCGTGCTGTTTTGTCGAAAAAGTTCGATGAAAAAATTCTACGCATGTTCTGCCTTCCGTAGTCGAAAACAATGCCCATTTTTCTTACTGAAAGAAGATCTCAAAAAGTATGAAAACTCGACGTCAACGAAAAGTCACATGAGGAAATTCGAATTTAGTAAAGTAGCAAAGTAAATGTTTTTTTCTACCTTTTTTTTTTAAAATCCTCGAAATTTTACGCTAAAATGAGTCGTTTCCTTTTCATTAGAATAACTGAACTGCCTGTGGAAGAAAGGAACTGGTGTCACTCCTGCGAGAAACTGTTTTCTTTGAACGACGAACGTCATCATCAGAAGCACGATACTGACATTGGAATAAGTGATGAAGTTTTATCTCAGCCATCTACTGTAAGAATCACAGCTTATTTTTGCAACTCTTCATGCACTTGCGTTTTCATCGAATTTATGATTTGTTTCAGTTGTTCCTGCCTAAAGAGGAGGCCAAAGGAGAGTCTCAATTTTATTTTTCGAACACTTCTGTCTCGGTTATTGTTGAATTTTTGCGCAAATTGAACGTATCTGCTGTTTTATGCTTAGGATGTCCTCGACTTCACGAGTACGTACTAAGAAATAAAGTGATGAAATCCATGCTTCTGGATATTGACACAAGATATGTAAGTAAGTTTTGTAAAAAGTTCTTACGATTACATCTCCGGTACGTTAACAAAAGACTTCTTATTTCAGGTACAGTTTTATAGTCCAGAAGAATTCCAACCGTTCAACATGTTCAATGCTCATACTTTCGATATCAATGGCTGGGCTCATATTGAACGTTACTTAAATTCTGAGAAAATAGCGATTATTGCGGACCCTCCGTTCGGTGGTCAAACCGAACCCCTTGCTTACACGTTTCAACGTCTTAAATCATTAAAAGAAGACTCCAATGTGATAGGTAATTAATGAAGTAATTGCTAATTTTGAATTTATTTCTTATTTTGTTTTCGTTGTAACTTTTGCAGAATTTCTTATCCTGCCTTATTTCATGGAACCTTTCGTTTTGAAAAGTTTTCCAAATTTTTGTATGCTGGATTACAAAGTGGTTTATGTTAATCACCGAAAATTTAAAAAACAAGGTAAACGCGAATTTGTTAATCTTACGTCGAGTACTTTTACTAACCTCATCTTGTGAATTTATTTGATCCAGATAAAACAACCGGAAGCAGTAAATCAGCTGTTAGAATTTTCACTGATGTAGAACCATCGAAATTCCAACTTCCGGCAGATGACTACGAGCATTGTTCCATCTGTAATCGATGGGTTTGTAAAGAAAACAAGCATTGCAAGAAATGCAACGCTTGCACATCAAAAGTACGTAAATTTTGATTATAATTTTTTTCGATTATCCATAGAAATTTTCTTACGTGATAAAATTTTTCAGAATGGAGCGAAGTATGTGCATTGTGATTTATGTGAAAAATGCGTAAAAAGTACTTGGAAACATTGCAATAAGTGTGGGATTTGTAAATTAGTAGAACATCGGTGCATTTCTAGTTTACCCGAGGAAGAACAGGTACTTAGAGTACTTACAATTTTACAGACAAAAAAAAGTACCTACTTATTTGTATTGAAATTTTTGTTTTAAAATCAGGTTGTTCTTGAAGTGAGGTCGAGAAAACGGAAGAATAAATCATCGACAAAGAAGAAAATTAAGAGGTTTAAAAAAAATCCATTAAAATGGTAATTGAAATACATAGATAGTTTTCTTAAATCTATGTCATTCATAAGTTACGAATAGTTATCGTAGGAGTACTTCTATGAACGTTTATACTTAGATATTTTATTCGAGTCGTATTTGGTAGGTTATACTCGTATTCTATCAAATTTTCATCGGCTTCATTTTCTTCTTTCACTTCTACCACCATAGCACGTTCTTCGTTTGAATTTAAAAGCAATATTCGATTACCCTTTTTTCCCCGAATTCTCGTATCCAGCACTATTTCTCCATTAATATGGTATTTTGAATTGAACGCTGCCGTGTATGTAATGGCTTGATATTCTATTTTTTCTGAAGTATCCGGCGACTTTATCAATTTTTTGAATTCTTCAGATAGAAGTAGGCTCAATTCTTCCTCCAGGGACGTCGCGTTGTCGCCTTCGTATTCCATTATGTTATTTATCATTTCGCTGCATTTTGTTATATTGATTTTCATCTCTTCGTAATGAAGTTGTAGTTGCTCTGAAAAGTATTTTTTGATCTCCAAATTAGGAATCGATACATAATCAGGTTTTGTACCGTGAGTTAGGTAACCTTCTTCAAAAAGATACGTGAATACTTCATCTGCTCGATGAAAACTACCCGTTTTCAAATTCGGCTCGAAAAATTCGCTCAAGAAAACTTGTTTTTGATATATTTTTCTAATATTCAAATTCAATTCGTCGTATAAAATTAGTTTTATGATTTTTTCTCGGATTTCGTATTTTTTTATGAAAAAATTTACTAAACCAAATTCGTCAAATTTTGCTCTTTTACGAGCTTTTTTCGATCCTTGAGTTAAATTAGAATTAAGAATTTGGTTTTTATCGATGAAATATTTAGTAACCAGGAATGAATTATAAAACGATAAATTTGTGGTCGCCACGTACCCGTTGTACCTCTTCTTGATGATGTTTTTTTCTGTTTCGTTAGAATTGTACTTGCGATTCAATACCATCAAGTCAGTTTCGCTGAATCCGAAATACGGAGTGAAAACATGATCTTCTAAAAAAACGCACCGATGCACGCGTTGCATTTCTACACCTTTGAAGTATTCGACACCTGTATCTACGTAATCGGGCATTTCAACCTGGTCGACTTTTCCAAAAGGTAGGCCACTTACACCGAAAACAAATCCGAGAAATACGTTCTCCGTTCCCGTTTGAAATGTTTCAAATATCATACGATTGATGAAGGTGTACACCGTTTCGATCATTTTTCTTTTATAAATCATACGTTTAATGAGGAAATCGTAATTGTCAATTATTACGATGACCGGTTTACGAAAACGTGTGTTCAAAATTTCACATAACACGAGTAAACTATTGATCGCCTCGTCTACGAGGAGACGTCCCGACATGGCTCTTTCGATATAAGTAATCATCAATTTGGCTTCTTCGCGTTCGTAATAGAGATCTTTTTCTCTTCTAACTATTGGTAAAATCCATTCGTATTTTTGGTAACATTTTTGTATCCGTTTTGAGATTCGTCTAATTAGTTTTTCCTCGGTGATATTTTCTGCGTGAGATACATCGATGCTTAGATCCAAGCGAATTATTTGATATCTCGATAAATGTTTTTCCAATAGTTTTCTCGATCTTGATGCTTTCCTGTTGATGAAAAATTTATAAGCCACCGTATGTTTGTAGTGCTTTAGTTGATGAGTGCTGTTCAGTTCGGCTTGTGCGAAAAAATGAATCATGTTCGCTATCGTCGTCTTACCGAAGCCTTTCGGAGCAGTAATGTAAAAATAATTGAAGCCGTGTTTTTCGAAAATTTCTTGCAATAGGAGCGATTTATCTATGAAATACTTTTGTTTACTCATATCGATGTAAGATTGGGTCAAAGGGCAATCTGTGCCAAATTTCGAACGCACCCGATTACCAAATTCCATCAGAATTATGAAAATAAAATGGCAGAGTTTCGTTTTATAAATCATTTTAACCGGTTTGGAGCCTTTGATACTTACAATTTTTGTAGAGTAGAGTTTGAAAACAAATTTCCGGTAAAAGTATGAACACGATTCGTATCGTGTTTTGTTTGAATCATTTTCGAGAATTTTTCACACGACTTTTTTTTCAAGTTTACTAAGAATAAAAAATGACCATTTTACGAAGTATTGATTCTTCGCATTGAATAGTCGTATCGTTACAAAGTTCTTAGATATACTTAATCATAGTAAATTATTGCCTATAAGGAAACCAATGCTTGTAAGGATTAGATATGCTTGATAGTTTTTTATTGGATAAAGATGAGTGACGTCATTAAGCATCTTATGTAATAACCTTTACGTATTCGAGAGAACTATACTCGTGTACCAACTACCTACTCGATTGATGAGTCATTCATCGATTTAAATGAATTTAAAATAGGTACCTATTTTTAGCTGGGATGAAATAAAAATAATTATCCGTAATATTCTCCATACTAGACGTGAAGTATTTTCAATTTGTTTGGTAACCTATTTATTCATTTTTTTCAGATCGCCTCGGTGAACTATTCTTAAAACAGAATTTTAACTTAATTCAATGCAGTACCTAGAACTTGGAACTTCGAATGTCATCGAGAAAAGAGAAAAGAAACCAAAGATGAACAATAATGGTAAAAATATGAACCTACTTATATTTGTACTCAATTAGGTAGTACTTGGTCTTGGTACTTAATTATCTATGTCTTGAAAAGCTGATAAATATTGGGTATAAATAATAAAGTTTAACGAAAAATTTCTCAATACGTTCTCTATCTCCGCTTCACTACATATGAGTATCTGGATAAGAAAACATTCGTGCATTTAGCTTAATGTTTTTTTTTTTTTTAATTTCGATAACGCACTACTTTATTCGTTTATTCGTTTATTCGAAACGATAAGAAAAAGCGAGGTTGGAAATTTGAATTACTTTATCGTCGTACTTGTTATTTGTTTTTAGATTACGTTCGCTTTCGAATAAATTTTCCCAGTTCCAACCGCTCAACTCTCAGAAACAATCGTAAAATATCAACTTCATAATTAACAAATGGTTTCCATAAATTAATTACAAATCGCTTCTTCGTATCGATAACGACGAATCGTTTCGTAAACGATGATTATATTCGTATTAAGAATACATTTTTTTGATGAACTAGATCACCGAATACGACGGACGAGACGTCAGCGCCGTCAACGACGAGACTTTTATCGTTTCTACGAAAATAAATCCGCCGAATGTTTCTGGAGTCGACTGGTTTTTCGGGGGCTATTTTCATCTCGGCTGAAAAGCAATCTTTGGTGACTGTACGAGTACCTAGTACTCTTCGATAGTTTTGTAAATATAACCTTGAATTTACGTTTTTTTTTCCAACTCGGCGTATGGCTTCATTTTTCAAGTAAATACGAAAAATAAGCTTCGCAAGGAAGGGGAATATGGTATGGCGTTTACGAATGATTACGTTATGACCTTATAAAACGCAGCAAAACCTAACACCGTGCACAGATGCGCTGATTTCTTTCATATCATTAACGTATTTACAGTGTCAAGGTATAAAAGAAATTTTAATGGTGTAATTTTTCGCGCCACCAGTGTCGAGTTAGACTAAATATGGATATTCCGTTGGGTAGACGTAATTCTATACCTATTTTGTATACCAGAGGCACCCATTATGATGTTGGATTCGATGTGGTAAGTAGAGGATTTTTTTTAACACAAAAAGTACTGGTTTTGGGGCAGCAGGGCGGTTCGTGTGTTCCGAAATTTTGAAATTTTAAAGCACCGCCAACCACGTGATATGTATCTGAATTGCAAAAATTGAGAATAGCTCTAAAACTGGCTTAGAATATCTTTAAAAAATTAAGATGTGAAGTATGAGTTTATAATTTCGCACTGAACTGTGAAATTTACCTAATTAAAACAATTCACGTACTTGGCATTGAACATTACAAAGTGGCATGATAATTTGCCAAAAAAATGAGCAATCAAATCAAAACCGCTCGAAGCCATACGTCGTAATCCGCGCCCTTAATCAAACGTTTTTCAAAACAATTATCATCAACATGCGAAAAAAAACACGCAAAAGAATAAACACGTACTTGCTAAAAATAGTTTGAATTCTTTACGCGGTTGTTTCGTGCAAAAATCACGACTACGACGAACTTGCAAAAAAAATATATTATGCGTATATAATATATATATACGTATACCTATGCCCAAAACAAAATTACATAAAAATACCAATAAAAAAATACATAATAATTATCCATTAACGAACGCCTTGTTCGAACATGTTGACGCCAGTTGCCTTCTTCAACTCGTATCATTTATGATGTAAATTTTTTTTACGTGAAAATACATCAATAAACCAGTACCTGCGATCGAATTGATCTATTGATATGTCCGACTCGGTGTCGAGTATTTAATTAATCACGTCTGTTATAACGATTTTTTGTGTAACCCAGATGTTATCTGAATCACGGAATGCCGATTTTCAAGTGTTCCTATATTGAAAGCAAGAAATAATTCTCGAGGGTTAGAAGTGTAGTGGATAGAGATAAACAAAGTTGCAAGTGATTTATATGCATATGAATTTTGCCGGTGAAGTGCAAGGTCGCTGGTTTAAATGAATCTATCTTCATTGGGAAAGAATTAACGTACTATTATGGGTATTCTGCAGCTGTTGTAACTGCACGATGAATTTATAGGAGAATTTTTTATGTTCGCTGAAATTATGTACAATTACATAATTCAGTGAGCCGAAGACGTTCGCGCTCGACAAACGAGATTAATTACACTCGAACGTTTACTCGTTTTAGTTTTCAAACGCGGGTAATTGAGTATATCGACACATTGTAATTGGAATGGAAAAAAATAAAGAAAAAACTTGGCTAAAAACCACATTCTGTTGGGGTTAGTTGTACCAAGGTCGTCGTTAGTAGGTACTTTTGTTTAGAAAAAAAAAATCAGGAAGTCGAATATAGAAACTTGTTTTATGGTAAATTAAAGGATGACATTAAAGTTGTCTACTAATATTAGGTAGATATAATATTACGTTCAAAGGATGCTCTTTTCTAAATTACATTACATCGTCCAGTTATGGCCTTAACATACGGTAATAACCTCAGTTGAGGCCGATACGATTTAAATATTCATATTTCGTCCGTCGGATCGTATTATTTTAGTACCAAATCCGAAACTGCGAAACCTTAAAAATACTCGAAAGGTCTCGAGAAATTAAATTAATCAGGGTTGAAATTGAAATATATGTGCATTATTAGGTTCTGCGAAATGATAATCAAGTAGTTATTATCTTATTAAGACGATTATGTTAATGTGTTTAATAAGCCGTTCCTATTTCACAGGGTAGGACGTTCAAGGGGATAATACAAGAATTTGTCGAACAAAATAGTCCGCTCAATAACGAATACATTCCATTACATCAAACGGAAAAAGGCAAAAATGTGTACGAAGATATACTCAAATGCGTTAATCAAAATTACCCGCAATATGTACGAGAAATTCAAGGCACCGCTGACGGATCTGGCGTTCCTTTCCATAAAGTAAGACGAATAACTGGACATTGTTTTTTTATGCAATGATCAGTCATCATAATCCAAACTGACCTTTGTTTATAGTTGTTACTACTTCATATCGGACATATAATCCCAGTCGTACTAGGGATTGACTGCTCCAACGAGACGAGCTGTGGATGTTCATCGGTGTGCTGTAATGAACCTGGACAAGTATGTAAATCATTCATCTACGTATAGTTTCTAGTGAATATGGGATTTTCCAAAACTAACCCGAAATTTTTACAGGCAATTCTGGGCCATACAGAAGACGCCTACGCAGACGCCTTGAGCCATTTTTACTTCGTTTCAGCTCATATAATTTGCGACGAACCGCAAGGTAAATGGAAAGTATCGGAAGAACGTTTCGTATCTCTGTGCTATGCCGGTCATTTACCCGGTTTCACCATGAATTACAACTACGACGGGCTTGTATATTCCATAAATGTGATTCACGCTAAAGAATTATTCGCTCCTAAAACACGTTAGTACCTATCTATGTTTTGATGATGTTATCAAATTATCTACAGATATTCGATATTCAATTATAAATTTTATTTTGCAGCCGAATTTTTCCTTTGCCGAGCACTACTAGCAGCGAAAAATGTTTCCGACGTGGAAAACATATTGAGAGATAAAGGATGCGGAGCTGCTGAAGGGTTCAGCGTAAACGTCACCTTTCTCGATGAACCCGGAGACCGGATATTTTATAATTTTGAAGTAGGAGCATCTTCTTTAGTAACCAACGAATCCATTCTGAATAAACTCGTCGTTAAACCTGGCGAATATTCTTTTCACTGTAATAAGTACGTTGATCAAAGTATTGTTAGCAACGAAAAATTATTCATATCGAAAGTATACTAACTTTCAGTTTCTTTTTTTCAGGTATCTAAGATTGAAAGTTCCTGAAGTTGGTGGTCTCATCGTGGAAAGCAGTGACAACAGACAACGTGTTTTCGATCAGTGTAAACCACCAAAAACAAAAACAGAAGTTATTCGTTTACTGAGCCATCAAGAAGAAGATAACTTTACCATTTTTCGAGATTACAAGTCCTATGATACGAAAGCGAGGGAACCTATAGCTACTATTGCGATTGGTGAGATTTATCAATTACATACTCCCAACTGTCTCGAACTACGTATAAAAAAATTAATACATAATTGATGGTCGTGCTCTTAGGTATTTTCGATTTGATAGAAAGAACGTGGAGCGTGTATGCGGACAAACCGGAAGAAAATGAACCCTTATTTATCCTTCCTTTAAAAACAAGGCGCGATAAATAAAATTACCAGGTGTACCCCACATATTTTACTACGCAAGAGCTGCATTGTACGAGATCTCTAAAATAAGCGAATATTATCATTTTGCTGCATTCATGTTACTTGGAATTTACCGTTTTGAATTACTTACTTAATACTTCGTTGTAATAGTTATAACTCTACTTTATAAATTTTAGAACATTGAAAATAAATAATTTTTCACTGTCGCTGCGTTCATGCGTGTGTATCATAGGACATAGAAGTAGGTATAAATAATCTTTACCCAAGTTATGAAAATCAAAATGAGATATATACCTACCTAGTACCTAGACCTACTGGCAGTTGTTGTATAACGTTCTTGGTTATTTTTTCCTGGGATTCGCTTGTTTAAGCCTCTTGAATGAAAAATATGAAGGTAATGACAAATTTTTGTGATTTTCTAAAAAACATAAGTTATAATTATTATGAGAATTATATAACTTATGATCGCGTCAAAACTAAAGTTAGAACTCAGGTAAAGTAATGATGTCAACTCAGCATCTTTTTCTCAGCAACGTAGGATAATGTATGGATTTCAATTGGTTGAACCCCTCCCTTCAACTGTTCCCCCTATTTCAATTTTACATTACTGCATACTGGGATGAATGAAGTAAAAAAAATAGTCAATTTTCAAAATGAATGGCGTAAACGGAACGGTGAAGATTTTTCGTTACCTTACATTTTTCTTGTTTTACAACGGGAAATTTGTATACTTTTAAAAGGGAAATTAAGATTTTATTCATCTCGCACTCGCAGGTAATCACAAGTTCTTATCAGATCAAAGAAAGCGAAAGTACAGAATATTTCAGACGAATGAAGCGATTGTATCATGGGTAGGGCAGTTACCTTCATCATAGCCGATTCGCTTCAAGGCTTTAAGAAATTAAAACTAGTTCTTGTTGTTTAAGTAAGTAATTAGTTATTGTTTCATCGAATAAAACACACTTAAAATCTATAAGAAATTTCAGTCATGGCAACTAAAAAAGTTTTGGTTTATGGAGGCAAAGGAGCCTTAGGAAGTGTTTGCGTTGACGTCTTTAAATCACAAAAGTGGGTATGTATTTTTTTAAATCAAAGTTTAAATTAGTGTGAAAATTTTTAATGCGTATTTGTCTGCAGTGGGTAGGAAGTATTGCTTCTCAAGCGAACGACGCAGCTGATGTGAACATCATTGTCGACAGCAAATGTGATATTTTTGCTCAGGTATGGTGGCAAGAATTATATGTTTAATACCTATTCGATGAAACTTTGTATTCAGGTTTTTAAATGAATTCACATGTGTAGGAAAAATCAATTGTTGACCAATTGGAATCGTCATTATCGGGAGAAAAAGTAGATGCTATTATTTGTGTAGCTGGAGGTTGGGCTGGTGGAAACGCTGCATCCAAAAGTACACTTAGCCGGTTATTTTCACTTCGTTGATAAATTCATTACGATTTCAATTCACAAATTTTCGTTCTTCCTCAGGTTTTATTCAATCTTGTGTCTCGAGTTACAACCAAAGCGCCATTACATCCGTGATTGCAGCATCTATCGCTGTTAAAGTATTGAAGGATGGAGGATTATTAACTTTAACCGGTTCTGCTGCAGCTCTCAATCCTACAGCTGGTAAAAATTTTGAATTTTCATGTGGAGGAAACCACCTTTTGTGATAATTCTGGTGCTGTTTTAGGCATGATTGGTTACGGTATGGTTAAAGCATCTGTACATCATCTCACCAAGTCCTTAGGAGCTCCTGATGGCGGATTACCAGCTGGAAGTACAGTAGCTGCCATTTTACCATCGACTCTGGATTCACCTTTGAATCGTAAATACATGCCAAAAGCAGATTTCTCCTCTTGGACACCTCTTGATTACGTCGCTGGGTATGAATCCTACCGCGCAATTTTTTCCAATAAGAACTTTAATGTTCTCAATGAACATTTTTGTGCAATTTCTTTTTTTTTACTTTAGTTTGTTGGTGAAGTGGATTAATAACGACTCAAGACCGGCAACTGGCAGCTTGGTGAAACTTGAAACTGCCAACTCCCAAACTCACACAAAAATCGTATAAAATCAATCGCTTCATTCATAAATATATTCTACCAAAAACTGAAAAGTGATCTGCTTGTTCATGCCGTGGACCAATGAGTATACTATTACGTTTCATGCTTAAAATGATTTTTTATGTTTTGCCAATTTGTTACCTATTCAATTAATTTTATTTTAAACGTGTGAGACAATAGTAAATTTTTTAAACTATGGGAACTATGCTCCTCATTTTACTTGAATATTGTTTATGAGAGTGACGAGAGAGTTCTAGACATAGTCGTAAAAAAACTGTCTGTATTCTTGTTGTGGTAAGTATAACTTACAAACAAAAAAGGGTGATTTTACATAAATACAGTATAATTAAAATCACAACATGTACAAAAACCTAGAAGATATAAACTGAATGTTGAATGTACATAAATGTAGACCACTTATACAGTGGTAATATCACAAAACGTTTTTTACAAAAAGCGAAACAATAATTATTTATATCTTTCCCAATTACTACCATCTTCAGGTAAAAGACCGTTGGTAACCAGTAAAATAACATCAACTACCCACCAAATTCCAACTCCGCCAATCGTTAACAATTTTCCAACACCTGTTCCTGTTTGGCCTAAGCTAAAACGATCTACACCAAAAAAGCCCAGTAAGATGCTGAAGAGTAGAGTAGTCAAAAAGTAATAACCTCCATATCTACGAATCAAAAACAAAAGTCACCATTAACTAAACGATTCAACGACGTGATCTACAAGTATAAAACTTATACTATACTTGATGCAAGGAACTCCATCGCGATAAAAAGTTGTATTTCCGTAACATTCGATTCCTTTGAGAACTTCACATTTAACACTAGTTCTTTCTACATCTTCATAACGGTAACTTCCGTACTGTAAGCAAGTTGAATTAAATTTAGTTATCATAACAAAACAGTTGGTTTATAATAAACAAATTCTCACCTTCCAGCAACCATGTCCAGCTTCATCGCGGGCCGTTTTATTGCCTTTATGATCGTATGGTTCTTGGCAATCCAGAAATTCTATTGGTCTATAAACAAAATTTGAAATGAAACACTTATGTTCTACTTACAACTAATTGGGAATGATATGAATTTACTAACAAAAATGAGCACATCACTTTGGGACCCATAGGATCAAACTCATCATTTTGTTCGGATGAAACTACTGATAAACCCACAAAAATGAAAATCAGAACCGTACTGGAAAAGAACCACATCGTCGACGATTGACACTCTAAAAACTGCTCATTCTCTAGGTATCCATGACACCTTTCACGTTATTCTTCACTTCCTCAGTTTTTTATGTATCGAATTCATGACAAATTTCGCAGAATACAAAAATCAAAAAATATGAAAATACTCAGACAAAAAACTGAAATAAATTGAAGTTTCCTTACTAGTTTTCTTATCAATTTAAATCAGGAAAAAAAGAAAAATAAAGAACAACTGGATGAAAATCAATTCGCGATGCCACGTTCAATAGGGTCGCTAGTGAGGTTTTCGTGTGTCTTCGTTCTCTTCGTGGCGAATAATTTTCATTTTTCGTTTTTTGAAACAACATTTTTTTTTGTTTTCTGTATTTTTGATTCTAAAGTTGAAACATTCCAGTCCCTTTTTTTTTCAAGATTAGTTACATGAGTTTTCATTGTTTTCTGCTGAGGACCCAATAGCAAAATGATGTTGAAATTTGGAAGTGGAACATACCTACGATTTATTTAATAAGTACCTACAATATTACAAATTAAAAAAACGTCGTAGCAGGCGGGCCGCTACGCAAGAGCCAAATTTTTGAAGTTAAAACTTTGTTTTTGTTTTAGGGTAAATAATTACTAGAGCAGTCCATGTTTTTTCTTTCAAATTGATCATTCATTTTGCTATTAAAAAAAAATTAAAATGATTTTATCACAACGA
>FIZT01027443.1:0-12001 GCA_900065295.1 Paracoccus marginatus | reverse complement strand
GCAACCTAACAAACCGGTTTCAAAAAAACATATCACATTTTATTTGCCTCGGTGTCTAGAGTTGATTTCATGAAAAAACCCGAACCCCCATGTTTTACCTCCAACCGGTTTCTTATGCTGTGGACACCCTGTATGAAAGGTCGAAAATTTGATCATCGATCTTCGATGTACTCGTCGCTAGTAAGACAATGCCGTTTCAACCATCTTTCTATCTCTCTTAGGTCCCGAGATATTAGGTAGTGGACAAAACTTACTGGTCATACTGTATATTGACATCCCTGAATGGTGTTCTTTTTCGATGGTGTAAAGCTAGGCACTCACGAGGAAAAGTTCAATAATGAACTTTCCCTGGTAAACTTTTCAGAACCCGGGTGACTTCGTTAACAACTTCAAGTTGTTGAATATATGCGGAATGGTGATTCATTTTGCGATTCCGTGCTACGTAGGAGAATATCTCGGGCAGTTGGTAGGTAAACCGCATTGCGAATATATGTAGCTTTTTTCGTGTTGGTTGTACTCGTACCGAGTTGATGATGATGCTGATTTATCGAATAGAAAGATGAACATGCATTCGAACTCTACAACACCAGCTGGCACAAGCAATCGATCAAACATCGGAAACGAATTCATTTGTTCATGCTGCTCATCAGTGATCCCTACCACATTAACTTCTTTGGAAGCTACGCGGTGAAGTATGATTTATTCATGAGCGTTATGAGGAAGATCTACATGATGGTACAATTCATTCTCTTGATGAAGCAAAAGGGCAATCTGTAAAATTGTGCAGCACACCAATACCATCGAGAGACTTTTATCAGTTGCATGAACCCATAAAAATCAAAATTTTATTGTTGTTCTTATTATTTTTGGATCAATATTGTGGGAAACGGTGTTGTGTTTGTGTAGTATAGGTATTTGCATTAGGATGGTCGACTCGGGTAAATACATGAGTTTTTCAAAACCATCAGTTTTCTCAAAATTATCAATGTCCCCAGAATTGACAATTTCATCAAAATCGTAAATTTTCTCAAATTTGATGTAATTCTTATCAATACTATCAATTTCGTCAAAATTGTCAAGTTTTTTTGGAATTTTTACAAAAAACAAAGAAATAAAAATTGAACAAAACTTTTTTCAATTTGAAAACTTTCAAATAGACCCTGCTCTCTCAATTGGAATCAGTGAAAAATCACTGGAAAAAGTCAGAATTGCGCCACTGATGGGGAATTAGAGAATTTTCACTGATTTTTTTTTAGTAATTTTTCATCACACTAACCAAAAAATCAGTAAAAATAATTGAAATTTTAGTGATTTTTCCCATTGATTTACCTGTGGTGCAATTCTATGGTTTTTTTTTAGTGAAATTATCACTGATTCTAAATGAGAGAGATGTTTTCCGCAAAATGAATCGTCAAAAATAACCATTCATTTTAGAAAGTCCTTCCCTTCGTTCCTCAAACAATTCCAATCTAATTCCAATATCGATCGAAAACAATTAAACTTAAACGAAACCCTGGCTGCTGATAAAATGAAAACCACGCAGAAACGAAAAAATTAAGAAACTCGTCGCGAAATCGAGCTCCATCGCTTTTAATTCAGCGTCCTAATCCTGGGAAAATATGCGACGATTCCGTCGCGATAATTTCGCTAAATGGTGGATGGAAAAATTCCTATCTTCGCGGAGATTACCCTCATAATATAAGACGGGCATTGACGCGGGCCGGGTTAGAGGGTAGGATAATACACGGTATTTATAATACCACCCTGGCGCACCGTCATTCGTCACTATTAACCGGCGAATTTTCGGTTTCGGCCGCTGATGGGAAGCACTTAATCGCCAACTATTTAGCGAGCGTGGCAGTCGGCAGGCGAACTCATTAAATAAATAATTCGCAGCTCGATGCGATGTTTCCCGTAAAGTGAAAATTTCCGCGCGACTACAGAGTATCTACATGGGGTGTGTTGAAAATACTGCGCTACAAGCTGCACGCATAGTGCGATGATAATTTATCTCAAACGAATGTTACTCTCGTGGCGCGCGTACAGATCGCCGAAATCAGACCACAATGCGAAGGAAGAGGTAGGTTAGGTACGTATACTATACGTACGTAAATTCGACGAGTGTACGCGGTACGAAACGTGATTTTAATTTTTACCCAGGCTGCGTTCGTTGGTTTACATCGTCGTCGACGTAATTGTTGTCCTAATGACGACCGCACGATGCAGACCAACTTTTCATCTTCTGATATTAGCCGAATTACACGCCTATCGAAGGCTCGTATTGATGAATTAAAATGGCTATTTGCGCTCTCGCCTTTCCTATATGTATAAGCCTATATCGACGCTTGTTTTCAAAATTACGCTCATGTGTCGTACGTGAAACTCGAAACCGATTCGTCGATTAATTTCAGAGTCACGAGGGTATAAATTTTATGCAAGATAGGTTAATTTATGGAGGAGAGGGGGCGATAAAGAACGAAATAAATGGCTAGCAATCAATTTAAACGTTCTGACTCGATGCACGTTTTCAAAAATTCAAAAATTTCTGCTCGATGGGTCATGCATTGCATAATTAACCCGGTTCCACCCTGAAAAAATTATTTGGAATTTTATCAGTTTTTCGCCGAATTACTCACCTATGGATTTTTAAAATTTTGAGAGTTCGTTTCGTAAAAAAAAAATCGGCAATAAAATCACTGGTTTATTTTTGAAACGATTTATTGAGCCGAATAAAATCGTAAAAGTTTTCAAAAGCTTGGATTTGATGCAATATGTTATGGAAAAAAGAACGGCGACTGTCCGCTCGACATATTTAGCCCGTGCGCAAGTACGTCACTTTTTCCACGACGCTCTAGTGGGGTATACGACATTCACGAGCCTATGTTCTGACTTATCTCTCTCGATCTGGAATCAGTGCGAAAATCACAAAAAAAAGCCAGAATCGCAGCACAAGGGAATTAGTGGAAAAATCACTGAAATTTCTGTGAATTTTCAAAGAATTTCACTAGTTTTTCACTGAATTTCACTGAATTTTCAGTAAATGTTACAAAAATAACTGGAAAATCGGTGAAAATTGATCGAAATTTCAGTAATTTTTTCACTGATTCCCCCCGTGCTGCAATTCTGTCATTTTTATCAGTGATTTTCACTGATTCCAGGTCGAGACTTTCCAAGTCATTTTGAAATTCATTCTATTGCTTGTGTTATGATTTAAAAGTCTGCTGGAGATTGGAGAGCGTGTACAAAAACTTTTTGAAATATTTTTTTCAACTCTCTCAATATGGAATCAGTGAAAATCACTAGAAAAAAGTCAGAATTGCAGCACAGGGAAATCAGTGAAAAACAGTGAAATTTCAGTGAATTTTCACTGATTTTTCAAAAAATTTCATCGACTCTCGCAGTGTGTTTCACTGATTTTTCAGTGAATGTGACAAAAATAACAGGAAAAATCAGTGAAAATTCACCGACATCTCAGTGATTTTTTCACTGTTATGTCGGTGAATTTTCACTGATTTTCCAGTTATTTTGGTCACATTCACTGAAAAATCAGTGAAATTCACTGAGAGTCAGTGAATTTTTTGAAAAATCAGTGAAAATTCACTGATTTTTCACTGATTTCCCCGTGCTGCAATTCTGACTTTTTTCTAGTGATTTTCACTGATTCCAGATTGAGAGAAAACACTGTAATTTTTCATTTCAGAACATTTTTATTCTTTGTGTACTAACGCAATAGGAATTTTAAGAAATTGAGTACGTTGCTCTCTCAATCTGGAATCACTGAAAATCATTGAAAAAATCAGAATTGCAGCACAGGAAAATCAGTGAAAAAAAGCACTGAAATTTCGGTAAATTTTCATCAATTTTCCAGTTATTTTTGTAACATTTACTGAAAAATCAGTGAAATTCGCTGAAAAATCAGTGAAAATTCACGGGAATTTCAATGATTTTTTTCACTGATTCCCCTGCGCTGCAATTCTGACTTTTTTCCCAGTGATTTTCACTGTTTCCAGATTGAGAGAGTGTCGTATAATCATTCTAGTTTTCTCGTACTATATGTATATAAGCGGCTGTTTTCCAAATTCGTACTCGTACAAAGCCTAATTAGGTACAACGTTTTACGTATCTCTCAATCATCTCACCATGCCCATTTGTATTTTGAATGAAGATGCTAGCGAAATGATACACACGAGCTCGCAAAACAATACACCAGATCACATCTAAGGGTGTCGTATTCAGTCGAAATATGGTCGGAGAGAGATGACGGCGGTAAATTTTGACACACGACTAACGTTATACCTCGGTCCCGCCTCACCGTCGTCGTGTCGGTGTTGCGTTCCGTCGTCATAGTAGTCCAACAGTACCGCGAGCTATATAAAGTACCTACATATCCCATTTCATTTGCTTATGAAAAGCTCACGACGATATTCGCATACATCTAGACCCAAAACAAACCTACACACAAACCTCAAACAAAACTTTTCGACGTAAAATTCAACTTTCGCACATGTACCACCTATCTACAGTAGATATAGTCCGGTCACCTAACGCTGCTAGTTGTTAGACGTGCCCGTTCAAATTCTCGCCCAGCAGCCTTCGTCCCATGCCTACGCATATACCCGCGGTTAATTTACAACAACAAATAACCGAGAAAAGTTTATCCTAATTATCAAGCAGATTTATCCGCTCGTTCGTGTAGTTTTAGGTTTTTTTTTTTTTGTACCTCTCACTTCTCTTCTGCATGTAGCGGAAGACGAAGCCAAACCGAAAGCGGCGAATTTAATATTAATAATTTTATCCGGAGTAAGCGATAACAATGGCTATTTCAACCACCTCGAGTGGATTTTTTCCCTCCTAAAGCTATTTCGCGGTCTAATTTACAAATGCCTACTTTTCTCGAGCGTTATTAGGCCTATAATAACGTGGCTGAAGGTCTTGCGAAACTATTTCCAAAAATACTTATACAGACGGCTATTTTTTTTCCTTAAAAAAATTTCTGGTTGATTTTTCAGCTCGTGCGGTGTATCGAGTTTTCCTTCGTCTTTTTTGCTCCGAGGAATTCGATTTTCGCCTAATTTAGATGTTAGAACGATCCCATTAGTATTGTTATTCGATTCGTATCGTATATACGTATACAGGACGGGACGCGACGTATACATTATAGAATAGTTTGTGGCGCGTTGTCGGGATTATATAAAATCGAATTTATTATCATTATTATTATTTTTTTTTTTTCAGCAAAAGAGGCGGTCAATGGAGCATTAAAAGGGACGATTTTACCATCAAGAAGAGAAAACATCGAGAAAGAGAGAAGGCACAAAAAAAAAAAAACACGACGAGGTAATTAATCGCCGAAGCTGGTATTTTTCTTTCTAACGTTATCGAATTTTGTATTTTGTAACAACCTTATACACCCAGCACATGCACGTTTGCGAGAGAATCAACCACCGTGCGCTGCGGAAGATATGCAGGCCGGGGGTGGCCAGCCCGCGGTCGTGTTTCCTTTCTTTGAAATCGAACCAAGCACATAATTTAGAGCGTTAATGTCCGCAGTGGGAATTATTTAAAAGGTACGCGGAGGTCAATTAGCACGAAACGCGATATACGCCGCGTGAAATTTTTATGCGATCGGCGTTCGGTTATTCGGTGACAAAAGGCGGTTTGAGAATGGCCTAGTTTGCGGCCGTTACATTTATCTATATACTGGTGGTACAGGCTATAAGGCTGGAATCGAGTCGTCGTCCAGGATTGTTGTTCTAATTGTAAATGCTTTAGCGGATGTGTATGTGGGTGGTAATGTACAAATGTAGTAAGTAAGTATCTACGTATACCTTAGATAGAGATAAGTTTAGATTAAATTGCGCGAATATTGCACCCATTTTGTTGTCGGTTTCCTCTTTCCTTTGTGCGTGTGTAATGTTCAATGGATTTGTACGAGGCGACGCGACGTTCCGTTTCGTGCTTCTTATCAGATTATCCTTTATCGAGGTTTACTTGGCCGAACATCTGATTCTAATGATCATTCGATTTGTTTGACCAAATTTAATATACTTGGTTTTGAGGCACGCACGGATACAGTACTCGATAAAAACTCAGTGCTGGTAGGTACTGTAGGTAAATAAGCGCCATTTCGAAGGGGGGATTTTTTATCAAGCCTTTATCGCCCCAAAATCTTCGAAGGTACTTGATTTGATTTTTTAGGATTTTTCAAAGTAAATTTTTCATTTTCTACTCCATTGAAAAAAAATTTATTAAAACTTTTTTTCCAAAATATATGAACTGAATTAAGTATTTTTTTTCTATTTTTAAAATAAATTTTCATATTTTTTTTCCAAATTTTTCCAAAATTTAAATTCACTCCATTTCTTTCAAATTTATCTTTTTCAAGATGAATTAAAAAACTTTCAATTTAAGTTATTTATTTTCTATTTATTTTTTTTTTTTTGTTACTTACAAGGAAAATACCCGAACTGTCAAAAAAATTTTGCAATCAAACCAAGACAGATCGACAGAGCATGCAAAAATACTCCCAGGACCAAAATTTCGGGTCCCAAGCTGCATCCCCCGATTTTTGGCGAATTTTTGAAAATCAAAAATAAAGAAAATTTAACCCAATTGAGCTAGAAGCCTGAAATTTGGTAGGCAGCCTATATTTGCAAGTTAAATTGATTGGAGGTACTTTCAAGCCGTTCTGGTTGCCTCCAGTAAATTTTGAGAATTTTCAGTTAACAAAAGACGCTCCAAAATCTCCAAAAGTGCGGCTCAGCTCGTATAAATACGATCAGTGCATGTTGGTGACCTCCTTAACCGATTAAAACCGGATTTTCGAAAATCTGAAATTTCCAGCTCGAAACCAAAACTGAAAAAAAAAATTCTCGAAGTACGAAGGCGTCTGCGAAAAATCTGAAATTCGATACTTGCCCTATTTTCGACCTGCCGAGTCAATTGAACCCAGTTTCGAGCCGTTCTGGAGCCTTCAGAAAATGTTGGATGTAGGTCTTTCAAGTACTGGAAATTTTGAAAATTGACTATACAGGCTCTAAAAGGGCTCGAAACTACTCTCATTTGATTTGGCAGATGGCTAAAAAAGTATGAACCAAATTTCAATCCCCTCTTCCCTGTGCGTTCGTATTTCGAAAATTATTCATTCCATTCAAGATTAAAATTTTTTATCCCGAAATGGGAATTTCAAATCTTCAAAAAACCGGTCTTAATCGGTCGAGGTGGTCATCAGCATTCATTAATTGCATTTATACGTATGTACTGTTGCCGCACTTCGGAGATTTTAGAGCGTTTTTCGTTAGCTGGAAAATTTCAAAATTTGCTGGAGTCTCCAGAACGGGCTCGAAATTACCTCCAATCGATTCAGCAGGTTGAATATAGGCTACATACCAAATTTAAAATTTTTTCGCTCACACCTTCGTACTTCGAAGATTTTTCGTTTTTATTATAAAATTAAAAATTTTTGCTCCCGAACTGGAAATTTCAGGTTTTCGAAAAATCAGTCTTAATCGGTTAAAGAAGTCACCAACATGCACCGATCGTATATTTATAAGTGCTGAACCACACTTTTGGAGATTTTGGAGCGTTTTTCGTCAACTAGAAATTGCCAAAAATTTGCTGGAGGCTGTAGAACGGCTTGAAACCCTCTTCAATCGATTCACCGAGAGGCTACATACCAAATTTCAAACTTTCAGCTCAATTGGGTAAAAATCAGGAAGAGCAGCTTAGAACTTGAAATTTTGGTTTTTGCAGTGTTTTTACATGCTCTATCGATCTGTCTTGGTCGGGTTGCAATTTTTTTCACTTACTAGATGAATTTTTTGCATTTTTCCAAGCAAAGTTTTTTGGAATTGATGTTTTTAGAAAACGTGATTTGTTTGAACTTGAGGGTGGAAGGGGGGTTTTGGCAGAAGTCTTACGTCTTGGAATTTTGTTTTTATGCTAAATCGATATCGAACCATGAATGGAGGTGGGTCATCCAAATTAAAAATATATTATTCTAATTATTGAATTTTTTTCCTAAGAAAAGAAAAAAATGGACAGATTCTTAAAAAAGAGTTCACTTATGAATTTGAAAAAATAAGTATAATTTTTTTTTTTGTTGAAAATTTTCAATCATTTCGATAATTTTTTTTTGTATTTTTTGAGCTTGAAATTTTTCCAAATTTCCTGGGAAAAAAATTAATCAAAAAAAAAAGAAAATTCAACTCGGAATAATTTGAAAAAATTTGCAAAATGATAAATTTTTGGAACATTTGTTATTTTTTAAAATTCATAACTGCGAAATTCTCTTGAAAACGAATTTTGAAAAAAAAAGCTTTCATCCCAACCGAACATGAAACAATCAAAAGTATTATTTTTCCACCCCGATAGACAAGATTCACGCACGCTGATTGCACCTATACAGAAACGTAGGTATCTACTCTTCAGTCTGAACCACTTTCATCATCTTCCTCGCACTCCCTTTCATCGTCACTTCACAAATTAAAAAGAAAAGTACCTAGCGTTTAAATCGCACACCACCTCGTACTCGGCCTTCGTACGACTAAATCGTAAATCCTCTCTTTGAACCCCTCGCACGAATCTAAAAATCGCACCCCTTTCAAAACGGACCTCAGTCGTATTCGCAAATCGCACCCTCAGCGACACCATTCGTATAAAAATTCCAAAAACTCGTATAAATCCATCGGCATCCAAACAACCCCTGCTGGATGCGTTTGTCTGCGTTTCTCTCTCAGCCCAAATCGTCATCATCTCTTTCGTCCGCATGCACGGTCACTAATTACGTGAAAAAGTGAAGGCGCGACGAAGCGCTGAAAATACCAGTCAAAAAACTCTCGCAGAAAAGACAGCAAAATACCTACTAGCGCATTACAGCGCCTGGGGAGAGGCAAGGAGATCGGAAGAGATATGAGGGAAAAGCAGTATACGGTGGTGTACCTACTCATCTCGTGGAAAATTCCGCCAGCCGCGTCCTTCGCTCTAATACCTACCTACTTCGATGTTTACCAGCTTGTAATTTACCGCCGACAAACGAATTCCATTTTTCTTGGCGTTCCCCCCTCCTCCCGCCGTCTTGTATGGTTTTTTTGACTGGCGTAGTTTGCCGTCGTTTTCTCTAGCTCGGTTTCCGGTATTTTAATCAACGTTCTGGCCTTATAGGTCGACCGTAGGGTTGGTTTGCTTAGTGTTTTTTTTTTTTTGTTTTTTTCGTAACCGATGTTAGGGTTGACGCTTTTGTTTTGACACGTTTTCTATTTTTAGCGGCCTGTTGTCGTTAGTTGCGAGAATTGGGCGAATTTTTGAAAGGCAACGGTGGGTGTTTGGTGTTTGATCTCGAACTTGTACAGTTTCGAGACGAGATTTCGTTTAAAAGAGAAAAGGAAAAATAAAAAATTTTCCATCACCGGCGCGAAATCCTATGGCCCGGTTCGTTTGTCGTCATTGAAATTCATATAAGTCTGGCGGTCGCATCAGCGCAAAGGCATCAACGACCGAGGTGCGAGCATCGTGTTACACGATCCGAAGCCCGTGTACAGTTCGAACAAAAGGGTACAGCTCGAGGACGATGACGCCGCACTGGACCAAAAAGGGAAAAAACTGTACGATTGCGAAACAGCAGAACCTTGTACCACGTACCACGTTTATGTAACGCTACGTAGGTAATTAGCAGCAGTAGTACCCGAGCAATATAATCCTCGGCCGGGGATACCGTATCGTGCGCCGGAGACCGGAGACTATGCGACTGCGACGACGACCTAATTATTGTACGAAATTTTAAACGTTTTCCAGAAATATTTGCGAGCGAAAGTACACCTAGCTGGGGAAGGGTGGGCAGCGGAGGGGGCCAGTATTATGTACTTATTACTGCGTAGAATTCCTTTCGATATATTTTAAATCGTTTGGTTATTCCTTCGAGGCAGCTTGTACCAGCTTCTGTACAAGACGATAAGGTCCACGTTGCCATGTTTTTGGGCGCAAGATTAGTGGAAGGGAGGGGAAAGGCTGGTTCGACTTTTCGTTACTGTTATTATCGCTCGGTGTCGGTGTATACTGCTCGTTCGCTGTAAAGGTATCTAACTAGCGGGACTGCGAATGCTGAGGGTGAATTGATGGGGTAGCTTTCGCGTACTTGTATGCGTACTATACGTATATACGAGCTGTAGGTGCATATACCTACTCTGTGCACACTTGCACAGTGCACACCGCATACCTCGCACCTTTTGCAAAAATTTCGCGACGTAATTCGACGGTAAAAACGTGACGTAGATGGGAGATGTACCGTTCTGGTATTGATACTGGGCACAGCTCATTCCAGTCTGTTCGGTGCTTGGACTGGCAAACGCGCCCGCATTATAGCGGATTTATTCCTTAAATTGGTTTTTAATTAAAACGCAAGTTTTCTCCTTTTTTGGACTGGCTCGGCTAGGCACCTCGAATTCTCTCATTTATTATTGCTCTTTCCCAAGAACGCCGTTCTCCTCCAGGGATAATACTTAATTACCCTACGAGTAAGATTCCGAGAAATGGGTCCGTATGAAAATTGTCTTGAAATGAGAAAATTTTCAAGGTTGAATTTAGAAACGAAAAATGTACGAAATGTACGTGAGACGCTAAATGAGAATTTTGACGAAAAATGAAGTTTAAATTTTTTAAAACTCTTTTTCGAATATTTTCTGCAAAGTAGAACTTTGAGTGTAAACAATTTTTGAAAATCCTTTGAAAATTTTCATTGTTTATATTGTTTGGTATTTTGGATGAAGTTTTTTGATGATGAATTACAATTCTTTCAAAATTACAACCCATGAAAAATTCTAAATTTAAATAAAAAACAAATTTTATGATATAGGTAATAATTTTAGAAGAATCTACAATTTTTGAAAAAGTCCAACATTTATTGAGAGCTCTCATTTTTTTAAAAACTTTTTTCCCCCCTTTTTATAAGTAACCACGGAATTCTCTACCATGGCTTATTAATAGTGAAAGTTTCTCAAAAGTTAGCAGTTTTTCATTTTTTTTCCTTCAAAAAATTGTGGTCCTACAATATTTTCAAAAATTTGCAATTCCTCAAAGTTATGCAATTTCTTCAAAGTTGGTCCAACTAATTGAAAATTCAACTTCTGTAGTTTTAGGAAGAAAATTTGAAATTTTTTCGGAAGTTTACAAATCGTCGAAAAACTTAAATTTTTAATGCAATTTTATATGCCAAGAATTTGAGATTTCTTCAAGATTTTGAATTTTTTAAAAATCTATATTATTTAAAATTTTCAATTCTAGAAGAATTGCGGCCGTTTGATGATATTTTTTAAAAAATTATCAATTTTCGAAAAAACGACAACTGTGGAATTTTTTGAAAATTTCCTGTCTTTTTTTTTTTTTTTTTTTGGCGCAAAAATACTGAAAAACGTGCAGTTCTTTGAAAACCAATTACAAATTTGCAATTTTTCAAAAATTGCGTTATTTTTTTAAATTTAGAAATTTCTGGAAAATTTACATTTTTTACGCACCTTTGTTTTATTAAAAACCGATAAATTTTCAAAAAACGTTAATCTTACAATTCCCCAAAAAATTTGCCATTCTTTAAAAGTTTGAAATATTTTAGAAATTTGAAAATTTGCTGTTTTTTAAAAATGTTCAATTTTTAAGATACTAGGTACATCAATTTCACATTTTTTCAAAAATTTTCAAATTTTTTGTCTTTTCTTTTTCATAGAAATTTCCTTTTTTGTTCATTTCTCCAATATGTGCAATAGGGTGGAGTGAAATAAAAAACATATCTTGGATTTTGACCAAATTTGGTGGGGTAGTTAACTTTGAGTGGGGGACATCCCAAAAAAATTTTGAGCTCACTAGGTGCACGGGGAGGGGAGCAGGAGATCTCCAAAGTGCACCTCCTTCGGAAAAAAACGCTATTTTTTGTGATTCTTATATAGCCAGTCAAAATGCGGTGAGAAACCTCACACCAAGTTTAAAAAGTGCAATTTGAGTTTCTGCATCTTCC
>FIZT01027440.1:0-11481 GCA_900065295.1 Paracoccus marginatus | reverse complement strand
TTCGCTCGGGCCAATGTTTCCTTTCCATATTTTTCAAATTTTTGTTCAAATTTCAGTACAAAAAACAAGAAATTAGGTGGGAAAAAACGTTATTTTCATTCAAGCCAGTTCTCGTTGTTATTCTTTCGATTTTTGGTTCTTTGTTCGTTCGTTCTTTTTACACTCTCGAAGTTCGTACCCGTTTTGAGGCTTGATAGCTTGATAAAAGTATAATATGGAAGTTGAACTATCCGCTGTGCCCGCAGATGGGCATCTTGTAGTTTCAGTGTCTATAGTATGTAGGAGTAGGAGTAGGACAGCGCTTGATGCTTGAGTAAAAAAAAATATCCTACAATATACAAACTTGGTGCCAATGGTCTGGGATGGTGAATGAAACGAAATTAAAATAAAAGAGATGAAATTGCCTCAATTTTATTAAGTAACCTGACTTCATGCGGACGATTGAAAGAGAAAATGTAAATAACACATTTTTACACTAGATAGTAATATTATTTAAAATAAATACTTACATTAAAATAATCCCGAAAACTAAATAACAAAAAAAGTATGGCGAAACGAACAAATTATAACGTGAAATTACAAAAAATTGATAGGTACTAGCAACAAGACCTCGACACAATTACGATTTGATTTTTACGGGCAATCCATACACAACCAAAGATGCTTCATTATAATATAACAAACTAGTCTCTCGAGACGTTTTTAGAATGCGTAGTAATTCCGGTTCATGAAGTGACAATTCTGGTGTAGAAATTTCTTCCGAAAATCCTTCAATAGCTTTTGGGCAAATTAAATAACATATTAAAAATGAATTCATATGTGACCCGTGCTGGGAAATGATGCATAAAGTCTGAAATTTTGAAAATGATTTTTTTTTCTTAAAAGGGTAGAGGGATCAAAGTGGCTCATTTCAAGACCAGAACCACCCTCCTAACTTCATTTTTCAGGAAGATACAGCCGTTCGAAATTTCGAAATTTGCCAACATTCCCCACTTTTTTGAAGATTAAGAGGGTGAACCACCCCCCACCCACATCTTCGTCTTCGATTTTCAGTTCAGGAATTCTCAAAAATGAAACTTCGTTGCCAGTTTCTTCAAGAGTTATGTACAAAAAAAGATTTTTAACCAAAGTGGTATTTTGCCCTCCACTGTAAAATTTCGTTTTCCAAGCATCATTTCCTAGCACGGGTCACATTTGCATTCTAGTATAATTCGTAACATTCAACTCACTTTTTAAATCCATACGATTTCCAGGTAACCAATGATTTAGAAGGGCAATTGTAATGTTATCTATATCAGTGGAGGTGATGGGCCATAGAGCACCTAGCATACAAAGGCTACAACAAATACAAAAATATTTCAAAAATGAGATCTCACTACATCGAAAGTTAAATGAAAAATGCTTCATTACGAACCTTCCAGCGATAATATACTTAAAACACAAACAATAAGAACCAACTCGGCCACCAATATGTTTAGGCCGGAAAGAAGAACATCCTAATAGAAATGGAATCGCTCTAGTTTTCAACGTAACTAAATCTGAACTAGTTAGATACTGACTACCATTTCCATGACCACAATACCTGAGGATAATAATTAATAGTTAAATCAATTTTCACACACAATGCGAAATTTCATTTTTCAATTCACTTACAAAAATAGATCGTATTCCGTGAGCGCATGGGCGAAATCGTCTTTTTCGGGTTTAACACCCGTTAATCCTTGCCATTTTGGAAATCTACTTTTAATAAAATTACCTACACGTTTTTCTGTCGAATTCAAATTCTGTTCCGGATTAATAATGTAATAAGCATTATCTGGATCTGAAATAATTCTAAACACAAACAAACAGCACTACGTGGCTAATTGAAAGAGGCGTTCAAATAATCTAAATCACATACGCATTTCCTTCAACAATGCGTGCTTCGTGCTTTTTATACAGAGCATGCAAAAAATGAATAGATGGCATTCTACTGACAGGATGTATTCTTAAAACTGTTGTCATTTCCCAGGGTATTCCTTCGAGATCCTGAAAATTGAAAACAATATGTATGTATGAACTAGGTGCGAAATTTAGCAAATGACAGAAACATTCACGTACCTCATCGAGAATTAATATAACAGGATGACGTTTTAATTTGATTAAGTTTCTATATTTATCATTAATCGAGTTTATTTTTTTACAAAGATTTGCTTGCAGTGAAGCGTCTTCAGTTACATAGGAAACAGCTGACTGAATTTCATCTTCATTCAAATGAGCACAACCATAGGCAATACGATACAAAATTTCTTTGTTATGAGCACCGATCTCCGCAGCACTGAAAAAATTCATCCCGTAATGTAATTTACGTAGAAAATTATTTCAGGTATCTCAGGTTTATGAAAAAAATATATAATACCTAGCATTCAAAATTTCATCAATTGCATTTCTAAGAGAATTTTCTATTTGTACGTCTTGGAATTTTCCCAATAACAAACAACTCCATTCTTTCAACCATCGTTGAGTAATTTGAGTCACCAGTGACTGAAAAACAAAATAATATAGAAATGCTTTGATGAACTCATTGCATTCAATTGATTTACCTTCAACTGAGCACAGTTCTCCACACGTTTCTGTTTGATTTTCGCAGCAGAAAGCGTACCAACTGAGGCCCAGTGTTTCACAGATATATTGTAAATTTCTTGAACAATATTACTACCATCCACGGAGGTTTCTGGCTTAGGTAACATAATATGACAAGGCACTCTGAAAAAGTGATAAGGTTTTAATAAACAACTGTCATCTCGATTTCAGTGAAGAACTGGTGAATGTTTAATCAATACCTCGAATCACCACAACTATAGTTGACAATATGAATTCCTCCACAATTAAGAGCGCCATCCGGTGACCTCTTGGTCCAACGCGAGTAGGGGTTATACTCTTTTGTTATTTGCACCAACGTCCACTCTGAAATTGAAAAATAATTGTGTTCAACTTTACCATAATAACGTGCCTCTATGAATAAATTACAGCTTACCTTTGGGCATTTCTTTCAACCTAAACTCTAAACCTTCGTATTTCTGTTCCATAAGTGAACTATGAAAAGATACATGCTCTGTATCCAATCCAATACTACAGAAAGAAGTTTTTGTTGAGTTTCGCATAATAAAGTAGGAATGTTTCAATTGAAACGAGTGCCGAGAAGTAGTTGTTGAAATACTTACGATTGAAAACTTTCATGGTATAAACATTCTAGTCTTAAAGAAGCAGCGTGAGCTTCACTCAAATAAAATACACCTTCTCGATTCAAGTTACATTCAAAACAAGCAAATGCGATGTGTTTACAGAGATCTGAAACAAAAAGGCAGTTACTATGTACATTAGACCAACTTCAATCGCCGTGAACGTGATAATCTTAAGCAGATATACTTTACCTTGGTACAAAGGGCCATTCAGAGAACCAACATTGTTTTTCTTCAATTGTTCATCAAGCTCTTGAAGGAGTTTGGAGAGATAGAGATCCATTTTGAAATTCTCATCAGTTTTTGGGATGGGTTTCCCAACACCATGTTTTTCACTTGAATATGTTTAGATCATAACATCTGCAACAATTTCCTAATACGTCTTTTTAAGAGTAATATTTGCAACTTGAAAGAAAGAAGTCGGTCCGAAACAGGAAAAAAAGAAAAAACAGGTATATCGCTTATCAGTAGCGTTCCCGCCTTCCCGGCATTTATGTACCGGCAGTCCGGCACTCACAGAATAAAAAGTGATGAATCACACTACTGCTTTGCACGAAAATGTTTGCACAGCGCAAGAATGTACTCCTTCGAGTTCTTTCCCAACATCAAGTGATGGCCAAAAACGAAAAAGAGAAAGCCTAAAGTAACACAGAAAATTGCGAATAATCGGTGTTGTGTTGACCCTAAATTTTTTCTTTCGACCAAAAAGTAAGACGGATAAATTTACATTTCCTTCGATTTTTGCGATTTATCGCATTAATTTTCGTTATTAATTTTTTCGCTCGACTAAAAGAATATAACAATCATTCATCATGGGTCGTATGCATGCACCTGGGTACGTACAGCTTAATTCCTTCTGCGTATGCATAGGTCTCTTTATCCACGTGTATAGATGAAAAAAACCTTTCCTGAAGTGTAATTGTATCAACGTTTAATGAAAATTGAACTCATTCGTAACGTTGTGTATCATTCCACTCCTCCGTGTTTATCTCAGTGTTCTAATATCATAATTTTAATCATGGTGAATTTTCAGCAAAGGTATTGCAAAGTCAGCGTTGCCGTACCGAAGAAGCGTACCGACGTGGTTGAAATTATCACCTGACGATGTTAAAGATCACATTTTGAAATTAGCGAAGAAAGGCTTTACTCCATCGCAAATTGGTAAGTGTTTCGCATCTTGAATCATCAGGAATGAAATTCTTGTGTAGTCATTTTCCCAAATTGTGTGCGTTAGGTGTTATTTTGCGGGACTCGTACGGAGTAGCTCAAGTGCGATTCGTAACCGGGAATAAAGTTTTACGCATAATGAAAGCCATCGGTTTAGCTCCAGCTTTACCCGAAGATTTGTATCATTTAATCAAGAAGGCCGTTGCTATTCGTAAGCATTTGGAACGTAACAGGTATGAAGCAATTTTCTATTGCCAAGATTGTTTTTGATTTACGTTGATTTACGTTTGGTTTAACCGTGTTGAACTTTTAGGAAAGACAAAGACTCGAAATTCCGATTAATTCTGGTTGAATCAAGAATCCACAGATTAGCACGTTATTACAAACGTAAATCTAAAATCGCACCGAATTGGAAATACGAATCCAGCACTGCTTCGGCTTTGGTCGCATAATTTTTTCACGCGTCTTATAAATGTTTATAATAAAGATAAACTTTTTATTTTAGTTTTATTTAATTGTATTGATTTATGAAGGGTTTTAGGATGCTGCTTTGAGTGTTTAAAATTTTAGTCCCAAAACTCATACTGATCAAGTTACAAAATGCTAAACAGTATCCCAAGCACATACATAGTCTCTCATTCAATTTTATACAAAAACGAACTTTTTACATGTTCCGTAACTAGTTACACAAAATTTAATTACGTAATTATTATAACTAAATATCACTGTTGACTTTCTGCCATTTTGCGACTAATGTCTCTAATCCTTTTTTCTTCAAACTTAGCCCAGAATCCAATTTGACCTGGTAAATGAAAAAGAATTTGTTTAATTTCAAACTAAAATTTAGTTGAAACCTTCGACTTACTTTTTTCTTCTTCTTAACAACTTTTTCTTCGACTTTGATCGAATTATTATGAACATAAGCACTATCCGACTGTAGTTGTAGTGCCAGTGTTTCTTTGACTTTTGGAACTGAATGTTCAGATTGAGTGGTCAAATTGAATGAGGCCTCGATGGAGGCGATATCAGAATAAAATGAATCAAGTTCATCATGTAGCCTGACAGGCTTTTCATCATCGTTTTCAATTTCCTGAGACAAACCGAATATTTCTTAAAAGTTTGATTTTATGATTTTGAAAAGAGCCATATCCACTCACCATCGGAGTAACTGTTATGCATTTATCCGAATAGCTATTCTCCAAAAGGTTTGTTTCAGCTTCTATCGAAGTGATAGGAGGAGGCGGCGGTGGGGGTGGAGGTGAAGAGGGAGGCGGCGGAGGTGGTGGTGGAGTTGCTGGTTTCGGAGGCGGAAGCGGAGGTAAAACAACTGGTGAACGATCTCTTTTATGTTTAGATTTGGATGAGTATGAGCTATATCTACTTTCTTCTCTTCGTCTCCTGTCTGTAAAATAATTTTGAAATTAATTCTGACTAGTGAGAACGAAGATCATAAAAGCATTAAAACGAGATGAATTATAACCTGAATCGCGTCTAGGACTTGACCTTCTCTTGCGGGAATCTCGATCTCTATCAGAAATTACGGGTGGCGGTGGTGGTACAATATCGGAAATGACCGGAGGAGGTGGAGTTCTAGGTCTTGAACGACTCGATCTCCTACTACTAGAACTTGAACTTTTTCTTGATGACGATCTAGAAGAACTTCCATTTCTTTCGTCGCTGTCAGGATAATCCCACTGGATACTTCCGGTAACCTTATTCCGATAGTAATATCTACCGTACGATCTATATGAAACAAATACAAGAAAATGGTTGTTCAAAATTGTACGTGAAAATCTATCAGAATACATACGTCGAATTTCAAACTTAACAAAAAATTACGAATTTATTTATCTCATAAATTCTGCATGTTTTAACAATCTTAAATAATTCTTTACAGTGTCTTTAAAATTTAGATAAGTAGGTAGGTGCATTAAACATTCATCCCTGGGTTTACTTCATCCATTCATTCCTATTCCTACCGAATTAGTTCTTTGAAAAATTAAAGTGAACTAACGAAAATGATTAATAAGTAAATAGTATACTCAATTTAATATATAAATCAGTAAGACTAGTACAAAATTTAAAATTGCAAAAGTAAGAATTTATTTAAGTCTGTAATGATCAACACCTTTATTATTATATTCTGGTGCTTCGGTTTAAAATCATTCGTCACAGCTAATCTTCGAAATGAAATCACATTTGTATTTGAAATGTTCTTCATATTGCAACACCAACCTGAACTTAAGATCAAAGCACACGATTCTTGAAAAATAACTGCTCCTTTTCACGTTTGCAACTGTTATCAATAAAACGAAAAAAATTTAAATGTCGCACTTACCTGCACGTTCGAGTACTGTCATAAAAATTGTACCAAACCACTTAAAAAAATATGATGTTTTATAATTCATCGAGGGCTCGTGTGTCTTTTTTAAATAAGTACATATATGTTGTAGTCGCTAGTTGATTATCGTAAAAGATGCTTCTTCATAATTTAGCTAATATAATTTACGCGGGCGTCGCTTTTGATTCCTTCGACCAGTTCCTAAGGTACTTCAACTGTTTCTCATACTCACTCGCATTTTTTTCCATTAAATTATCTCAAATTTGTGACGCTCGCACGCCTCAATAAAGCTCTGTTTATACTCGCCGGTATTTTTACTGAAAAGTAAAAACAAAGTTTACTTTTCAGTTAAAAATCCGGTATTTTCATCGTCTTTCTACCGCACTTTTATCGATCATTAGTCATTATACCCAAACTGCGCCATAAAATTGCATTCGAGTTTACTTTTCCGCGGATTTTAGTTACAGACAGTTGCGGTGAGTATAAACAGAGCTTAATATCAACTCCTTTTATTGTAATTACCTTTCTGGCGCCATATTAGAAAAATACAGTAATTAACATCGCCAATTGCTTCTTCCTGTTAATGACGAGTGGAATATATAGATGCCAAAACTGATACTAACGAAATTGACATGCTTGCCCACCTAAATTTTTAAAATAGGGAACATTTTTTTTGGCGTAATTCTCGAAGAAACTGAAAAAGAATATTATCGACTGCACTGCGTAGATGTAACACCTCGTAACCCACAATCACGCGTCATATTAAAAGGTAGTTAGTGTGTAGAACAGTTAACTTTACTAGAAACGCCAGGAAACGTGTTCGCTGGTTGAGAGAGCGAAAAGGGGTGAATTTTTTTTAACGCACCAACTACCTTTTAATATAACACGTGATTGTGGGTTACGAAGTGTTAGTTAGATCTACGCAGTTAGTTGCTGAATTGAGGGTAAATTTTTTCAACATCTTCAACTTTTTGTTTTAGATTTGTTACAAGGGTACTTTTCTATTTTTTTACCCAAAAATTTGAAGTTTTCTCATTGATGCGATTTAAATCATTGAATACGATTCATTGAGCACAACCATTTCAATCTGCACTTCATAAAAATAAAACACAACGATTTGACTGTAACCGAAATGAAAAATATCGACTCGAGTTAGTGTGTATAGGTCTAGTAATTGATGAGATTTTTTACCTATCCCATTCGCAGTGCCATCCTTTCGGAGCAGCAGCTTCTTCAAACGTTTTCAGTTGCACCAAAGAAGCGTCCAGCCAGTCCGACAGATACTTCAAAGTCAAAGCTCCACTTTGCCAAGCACCGACCAAAGTCTGAAATGCAACAATGTCTTAAATGCAAAAACCTTTTTCGTCACGAATATATTAATTTTTAATACGTACTTCGATTTGAATAGCCATCACTTGAACTGGAGAAACTGAACTTTTACCTTCACTAAGAAATTTTAACTTTTCCATAATCAATTGAGATAAATCGGTCATTTTTTTATCTTCGTTTTCGTTTTTCGTATTCAATACTTCATCTAGAAAAAATTGATTATCAAATACAGAAAAGTGCCACAATAAAATTAACAAAAATATGAAAAAAAATCCTTACCGATATCAATATCATCAAATGTTTTTTCTTTTGTATCTTTTTTACTTTTTCGTCTGCTTTCGTCATCATCTTTTTTCGAAGAATCGTTATCATTCTCTTTGATTTCAGATCTGTTAATTTCGAACTTTAAAAACTCTTCGCATTTAGACCATAATGAGGCATTTTTGATATCATCAGCTTTCTTGATATCGTCTTTCTTTTGCTTTGGATAGTAAACCATAAAAGATTTTTGGAAATCGTATTTTCCATCGTTGGATGAGTCGCTTTTCATAACTTTTAGGTCACTTCGTTTTGTGATAATTTGTTCGGTCTTGGTAGCGAGACCAACGGTTTTCTTTTCTTCATTTAAATTAAAGTAATTAACAGACGGAGGAGATCTTTTAGACTCGAGATCTTCAATAACTGACGCAGCGGTGAACGCGTTTTCATCTTTTTCTGACAAGCCGTTTTTCATATTCAAAGTATCGTCCAGGTCATCCATGATGGTGACGTCTGTTTTATTATTTTCAGAAACTGAAATAGAATACAAATTAAAAATGAAGCATAATAGCATGAAAAAATACCACACAAGTATGTGCATAATTCACATTCACCTACCTTCTAATTTTTGTACTTCTTCAACAGGCTTTAATCCATCTTCAGTTTCAATAAAATTAGTAGCTCTAGCTTTGGCTGTCAATAAGCTGGTACGAATTAATTCTTTGGCTCGAGCGGATAGTTTTATTTTCTGAACATTTTTCATTTTATTTTTCTGACATGGAAAAGTTTTTGTTGGTATTTCAAATTCAACCTGAGGTTCTTCTTTTTTCACATAGTCTAAAATCGGAAACAGTGGTTTTGGCGGTGGAGTTTCGTTGAGTTTATCTCCTGTAACATTAACGAATTATAAAACAACAGAACTTCTTGGAAAATTCAAGCGAATACTCCAATAGGTTTACCTTTATTCAACATTTCAACCGGTTTAGGTTCGTTGTTGGACTCGACACTAGGTTCTAAGCTATCGGCAGGGATTTCTTTTTCGATTTCAGCAATTATGTCTTCAGCTGATTTCGATTTATCAAATACGCTTAATATTTCTTGAGGTACTTCCCCTCCTAATTGTTTCAAAAGAAGGGCTTTTTTTCGTAACCTGCCAATTATAACGTCATCCAATTCGTCATCATTTTCGTCTTCGTCCTCATCCGTGCTTTCGCTATAAGAATTTTTCAGAATTTTATTCAACTTGGAATATCTTTCTGGATTCGGAGAGCTCTGAAAATTTTAAAGTCATTTAATAAATATGAAATTTCGTATCGTATGCAGAATCACTCAGCA
Source organism: Paracoccus marginatus (assembly GCA_900065295.1). Lineage (NCBI taxonomy): Eukaryota > Metazoa > Arthropoda > Insecta > Hemiptera > Pseudococcidae > Paracoccus > Paracoccus marginatus. The sequence goes on along the minus strand of FIZT01027440.1, from coordinate 1,830 downwards.
GTGACATACTTCTTTCGCCGATGATCTTTGGTATAGATTATTTTTCAGAATAGCTCCATCCTGCTTCTTCAATTTGCTATCGCAGATATCTTCATTATATTTAGAACAGGTTAATGAATCACTTTTAAGAAAGGCACAGTTAATATTGCTTCCACTGAATTGAATAGAATTGGTAACTGAAGTAGGAAGTTGGGTGGTATGAGACGACTGATTAATTCTATTGCACGTTGTTTCACTTTCCACAATTTGGACGAAGTCCTTATCAAAATTTTTCCTCTCCGAATCACTCTCATCATCTGATGGAGGACCATAAGCAGAAATTAACTCGATTTTCCTGCAAAAAGAACACGTTATACTGATATTCATTACGTATTCTCAAGTTTTGAATGCACGATTGTATAAAAATTATTACTCACTCTTCTTTAACACTAGCATCAGAGTCACTGGTAGAATTATGTTCATTTGCTAATAGCAAGACTGTACTTTTACCGGGTTTCTGTTGTATTTCTGAAACTGATGAAACATTTATTGCAGAATAACGTATTAAAAAAAAAACAACTAAAAACGATATTTTACGCAAAAGTTTGAGTGTTATTACGTTCTTCAAATCTAGCATTATTTGCAGCCTGCTGGATCTTCCACTGTTGAACTTCAGTTTGGTAAGTCAAATATTCTGCAGGAGCTTCCCAGGTTACTTGATTTGTTTCGACGTTCCAATAATAAGAATATCCCGTATTCTCATCAACACACGCTTGCCAAGCTATAATTTAAACACTTGAAAAGTTGACGATCAAAAAATGTTGGTTATGAAAGAAATGAAAACCTACGCGTAGATGGTTTCCCAGCTTCATTTGAATCCACATTTCGTCGAGTTACACTAGATGTTGAAGTATTTATGCTCTGTTCGAAAAAAATAAAATTGAAAAAAATTAATCGAACGACAAAGAAAATAATAATTCGAATCAACTAACAGTTTCTGTATCACTGTCTTCACTGTAACAAACTAATGATGATATGGCGGATGTACTTTTGAACGTGTGAGATGGCGGGTCTGTAATCACGATACATTGAAGTCAATTAAATATTGTTTGGAAGTTATAGTGTAATAATTTAATAGTGATATATTACCCTTAGAGCTCTGAAACTCCAAAATAGGTTTTCTTCTCTTCATCGTTCAACTCACAGCATGGAGGTTGATTTCATTTCAAATGTACAAAGTAAACTGATTTACAAATTTCAACTCAATGATACAATAATATCCCTCATTTTGAAAAATCAATACGCTAGTTTTAGAAAATAAGCCTGCATTTCAAATAATTACAAACGAGACACGAGTTGTTCTGATGAGAAAGTGTGAAACTGAAAAATTTGCGAACGTTATCATCACCGTCCTTTTTTTATCACTGAAGGTGCTGGACTAGAAAGTGGAGACTGTAGTAAAACAACTGAAGTTTTGGCTATCAAACAGGAAAAACAAACAAAAATCGTTGACGATTCATTCAAATATCCAATCATTAAAACAGTAATCAAAATTTTAAAGGATTATTTATTATTTTTTTGGAAAACGTGATATACTCTGTCCAAGTGATAGAGGGGCAAGGAAAAATCGTCGATTCACATAGCATAGCATAACAAAGCAAATGAAATAACACTCGAATGAACAAAATATTGTTTCATTTTTTATAATAATTATATTTATTTTTATCCAACATCGTTTCATCATGTATTAAATAATTACTTTTTGAAAAAGAATTTTCGAGGTATTAATTGATAGTGTACAGAAGTGTGAATGTCTCTTTGATTGACGGGTATTCTTAACTTGGACAGAGT